>UCOM01001368.1:0-42731 GCA_900474385.1 Ormyrus pomaceus
AGGGGGGTGGGGGGAGAAAGAGAGAAAAGCCGCGGCGCGGCCTGCCTTTTGCCACACAGCGTCATTATCTCGCTGCAGCGCGCGCTCTAATCTATAAACTCTCCCACACAGGCGCGCGCACGTGCATAATATTGGGGCTTTCCAGAGGCGCGCTCGATACTCGCGAGAGCTCGAGAGTGAAAGAATGGATTTTAGGTTCGGAAGGAGCTCGCGAAGTTTGGCGCGCCTCGAGTCGAAATTCGAACGTGTATGTCTGACGAAAATTAACAGCTTCATTGCACTGTACGTTAATTCGGAAAACGGAGAAATTACCGCTCGTCGACGGCAAAGTCGCATTGAAAAATTCTCGGAGAAAAACTGCAGGCGGCGGCGATGGATAATATCCAGCCAAAAATCACGCCTATACACATATATCTCGCTTGGCCGTTGTGGAAAAAGCCTGCGGACTCTGGCTCGGGCTACTTAACGCGCGCGCATAAAGTGTAACTTGGCGCTGCTCGCAGAGAGCCGCTTAACTGGACCCGGTGGACGTGTAGGTATATCCGGCGACTGGTGTGCGCCAATGTATATAGGCGTGTGGGTGTCCGCTCGCCGCGAGAAGGAGAAAGAGCGAAAGAGAAACAAAAAGCAAATGAGGAACGCCGCGAGGAGTGGGAGAGTGAGAGAGAGAGAGAGAGAAAGGAAATGCAAATAAGGGACGGAGATCGGAGAATTAGAAAGACGGAGAATGTTGAGGAGAGAGAGAGAGAGAGGGAGGAATAAAATGTAAATGACGAACGAAATAATAAATGCAGATGAGCGAGGGTACCGAAGATGGATGGAGATTCGTTTTTAACTCTTGCAAATCGCGCCGATATTTCGCTGGATTTTACAGCGATTGAATTTCGAAAGGAGCGGAAGGAAGTGTAAAAAGTCGGAACCGTGTACAGATTGAGCATTTAAAATTGACCGGGGCAACTAATCGCTCGCGGCCAACGTTTTCTCGGAAACACTTTCCTAAAGCCGTCGTTAAAGCGGTCGCCAATCTTTTACGTAAAACTGTACGGGAGAACAACTGTAAGATCGTAGCGGCAATCATTTCAAAATTCATTTATTTGCGCGAAAATGCACAATTTCGCGCGGATCTCAAAATCGCTCGAAATTGCATCATGCAATTTGTTCGCGAAATAAAGCAGTTGTACTAGAAAAACAGTTTATGCAACTTGAAGCTCTAAAACACCGCCTTGGAGCTAAAAATTTATCTGCAAATTTTAAATTACACGACAGACAGCGTGGAGTCTGTTTCGAGTTAGAAAAACTATATACAGATATATCCCCAGGCTAATTTGACAAAACAATCTGTCTCCCGCAGAAACGTGCAGTACAATAGAGGAGACGAAAAAAAGGCAAAGCTGAAAAAGAATCCGCAAAAACGAGATAACAGTCCCGATAAATTACAAGGCGGAGAGCGCAAAATACGCAGTTCGCGCAACAATGTAGGCGAGGAAGAAGCGCCGCGCAAACTCGCCCATACACGTCCGCTCGGGCAGTGGCGAGAGAGCAAAGTGTAAAACGAGCGCGCGCGCTCTCCGCGCTCGAGAGGTAAATAACAAAATAATTACCGAGCACACCGGCGGTGCGTACGGAGAAGCGCGCCGAAAGAAGGACAGCCTATACTATTTATTAAAGTACAATAAAAAAAAAGAAGGAAAAAGAAAAGGAAGGAAACCAAGCGCGAACAGCGCGAGAGCGGAGCCAAGACAGATAACCGCTCTCTTTCTCTCTCGCTCGAAAAATAAAGAGCGAGAGACACGCACACACACACACACGCGTACGCGCGGCGAAACGGACTCGGGGAAAACCCACGAGTTAAAGCCTCGGCGGCGGTGTGCGCGCCGCCGCCGCCGCCGCCTCGCTCTCGCTCCGAGCAGCTCGACACACGCACGCACACGGCGAAAGATCCAGCGGAGTGTACAAGTGGGTGCCAACGCCGTCGCCGCCGCCAGGCAGTTTGAACGCGGCACTGGGCGGGGGAGCGCATGCGCAAGTCGGCCGCCGGCCAATGGGAGTGGAAAGTGACGCCACCGTCGACCAACGGCAGCGGCTCCAACTGACGCCACTTCTATTTTTAGCCCCTCCGTGAGTCACGAGATATAAGGCACTTCGGTTTAGTCCGTCGAACCAGAATCGGCTGAGTCTCCGCGCAGTGCGCATCGTGCCGTGTGCTCGCCTCGACTGGCAGGCAGAGAGAGACAGACAGAGAGAGAGAGAGAGAGAGACGACAGCCCCCCCTCGCCCGATATATACGTATACACACCGAGAGAGCAGACACCGACTGAAACACGCGAGAGAGTATTATTCGCTTCGAGACTGTTCCGCGTGTCGTCGTCGGCGAGTTTAAAAGGACCGAGTCCAGCTGCGAGCTCACCGCTCGACGCTTTTTTTTAGTTCTCTGTGGTTAAACGAAACTGGTGCGCGATCCTTGGTGCATCGAGAGTGAATTATCATTAAAGTCTCGGGCCGCAGCGGACCAGTGAATCTAAAGGCTCGTACACAACGGCGAACGCTCAGCTGCTCGCTGCTGCCGCTGCCGCGAAACCAGGAAAGCGAGGGCTTATGTAACGCGCGAGTCTCTTGGACACAACACACAGAGAGAGAGAGAGAGACACAAGTGCGCAATATTCAGCGGTCTCGTGGAAGGAGGAAAAACAGTGCCGTCGGACCACACATTTCGTCGTTATCGATGGTGCGCAACTCAACGATGGAGCCAACGTTCTACGAGGATCAGGTCGGCTCGAATTACGGGCCGGCCTTTAACCGGATCGGCGGCGGCGCCCAGGTGATCAGCAACATGAAGCGCAACTTCTCCCTGGACTTGAACCGCGAGGGACCGCAGTCCAAGAGGCCGCGGCTCACCCCCACAACCGACAACATCCAGAACCTCCTCGCCCAGCACACGCTGCCGGACCTCCTGAAACTCGGCACCCCCGACATCGAGAAGCTCCTGATCGCGAACGAGAACAGCATCGACAACGGCCAGCTCATCACCAACATACCGACGCCCACCTCCCAGATCTACTTCCAGAAGGTGCCCACCGAGGAGCAGGAGCAGTACGCCCGCGGCTTCGTCGAGGCCCTCAACGAGCTCCACCACTCGGACAGCTCGCAGGAGCCCGGCGGCATCCAGTACCACACCCTCGAGCCACCCAGCAGCGTCCAGAGCACGACGACCGACTCCCTCCTCGGTCCCGGCGTCGTCCAGATCAAGGACGAGCCCCAGACCGTCCCGAGCGTCTCGAGCTCGCCGCCCATGTCCCCCATCGACATGGAGACCCAGGAGAGGATCAAGCTCGAGCGCAAACGCCAGAGGAACCGCGTGGCCGCCTCCAAGTGCCGCAGGCGCAAGCTCGAGCGCATCTCCAGGCTCGAGGACAAGGTGAAGCTGCTCAAGGGCGAGAACAACGACCTCAGCCAGGTGGTGCACAGGCTGCGCGAGCACGTGAGCAGGCTCAAGGAGCAGGTGATCGATCACATGCACTCGGGCTGCCAGATCGCCGCTCTGCCCGGCATGATGTCCTCGATATGAAGCGACGCCGAGGTCGTCGCCGCGCCGAGGACGCTCGACGATAACAGCTGACACGAGTGACTCTCCCTTCTTTCGTTCCTCGGAGGAGGACAAGCGCGCGCGCGCGGGACGGTTTGACTGTTCGCGCGCGCGCCGCGTGTATATCGAACGTGGTGCTTCAGTTGTGGGACGCTCCGGGCAAGTGAGAAGCAAGTGCAAGTGAGAGGAGAGAGATGCCATTTTGGAGAACGCGAGGAAGAAGCGAGACGGCTCGTCGAAAACGGACTTTTTCTTCTTTGTTGTATCTTGAAATGTAAATTGTATATTTATATAAATACTGTATAGTTAACGGAGGGGATCGCCGATGCCTCCTCGGCGCATCTCGCGGCGGCGGTCGGTGTCTTTCTTTCTTTTTTATAATTATCTCGAATCGTTGGACCGCCGCGACGCGCGCCGACGGCCGAGGAGAATCGGCGGCTCTCGATTTTTTCATACGCGCTAACGCTCTTAATTAAATAACGCGCTAATCTTTTTGTAAAACCATATACGTCGGTTCTCTGCCTCGGTCTTTTATCAATCGTCGATATCTCCGGCGAGAGAGAGAGAGATTTTTTGGAAGCTTGGTCTTTTTTTTTCTGTCCTTACGCGGATTCGCGCGGACGCGCATATCTAGTCCCGATGCTTGCGCGAGCCGCGCGAATCTCTTTCGTACCGATTCGGAATGCCGATGTATTCTGTTATTTTTTTAAATAAGCATTATAAACGACGAGAATCTACGGGGATTGAACCGCTCTGCGAATCTCGTTGCGGCGAAGAGGTTTCTCTTGTCCGTCGACATCGAAGGTATTTTGTTGTTGTGCGAAAAATAAAAAGAGAGAGAGATAGAGCAGAACTAACGATTTTTAGATCTACCTTGTTTTTTGTCTCGCGCGAACTCTTTTGGCGAGGTGCAATTTTTAACCGAGAATTAAAACTGACGCTGGGATACGGTTGAGTGATTTTTTTTTTTTTTTTTTTCGTTTTTTTAGAGAATGCCAAATACGTAGATTGCGTATATATGTGTAAATTTTATCTATATAATATATATTTATTTATTGCAAAACGAGAAAATATTTTGAGATTATCGGACAAAAAGGTGTGTGGAAAAAAAGTCGCTCAAGGCGAATCCCTCAACGCTAAACTCTGACTTTAAACATTGCCTAAACAATTACGTTTATTAATTGTAAGGAAACCTTCTTTTTTATACATTGTAACGTCCGCGAATATAAAGCGGCGCGCCATTGCGATTTTTGTTTGTTGGAAAGTCGCTTTGATCTCTCTGTCATTGTTTCTGGTAAAATCCGAGGCACTTTTTAAACGATGGACAATCCATATAAATGCTTGAACCGCCTCCGAATTGTAACTTTTTTTGTCTCTTGTATAAAATCGCAAATGTATATTTTTGCTCCCTGGAAAAGGAGCACTGAAATTTTTTATTGTAAAAAAAGGAAGGCGAAAAAGGGCTGCTTTGTACGTTTCATTCGTTCCTCTTCGACTTTTTGTAATTGTCAAGCGGAATAAAAAAAAAAAAGAACAATGATAATCCACATATTGCGTAGCGACCCGAGAGAACAAAGAGCCTAGATAGATTGTATATGAAAACGAATTCTTTCCGTTCTTTATTAAATTTAAAAAAAAAAAGTTACTTCATTTTGTTTTTTAAAGAAAGTCTATGTGACCTGCGTGCTTTGGTAGACTTTCTGGGCAAGCAATTCACTGCACAGTGTGCCTTTTTGAGAAAAATTTCCGGCGAGGAAACGACGCGCGACTCGCTTCGCCGTCGACTCGCCGATTATCCCCAACCCCCTCTTTCCTTCTTCTTTTCATTTTTTACAAATCGATTTACGAATCAAATGTTGTGCGAAATGGAAAAAGGACGAAAAAAATGCTTCTTTCTGTATAAAAAAAAGAAACAAAAAAACTTTTCCAAGAGAATATTGAATATTGTATACGCTCTAACCTTATTTTTCTATTAACGCGAGAGAGCTGCTAAGCGTCGCATACATATATAATAAACGCATACACCACGGCGCATTGTTACGGCTGAATATTGTATAATATACGAAACGTGTAACGAGGGGAGAAAAAAAAATTGTTCCTTTCGAGGACGAGAAAAAAGAAGCCGAAAATAGAGGACGCGAGGCGCGCTTGTAAATTTTTTTTATATAAAGACAGAAGAGCGGCTGCACAAACGTATGAAAGTAAATGAAACAACTTGTGATTTAGTATTTAAGTGAAAGAACCCCATTAGATTGTATGATTATATATTATTATATATATTTTTTAGCGATACTGCGAGTTCACTGACGGCACAGAAAACACACGAACACAGACACAATGAACACAAAGACACGGAACATTGACATGTAATGTGCTTCTACGTGAATATTCAGTAATGTACGAATTCTGTATAAATGTATAATATAAGGCTTTTTGGAATAATGGAAAGATTCGGCGAGTGCATTGTATAGACGCGTAGGATTGTACACTTACATGGAGAAACACAAAAATAAATATATATATGTTATATATATTGTATACCGACAGAGAGCGAAAAATCTTTTTTTACAAATCATTTTATTTTTGAATCAAATATGAAAATAAATTTTATTATATTACACATAAACTTCATGTCTCTTTATTGTTACTGATATATCCTCTAAAAATATTATGCGCATTCATGCTTTATTGCAGGTACATTATTTCTTAAATAGTGTCATTATATTTCAATTATTTAATTTTGCTTACCTAACTTTTGGCTTGCACAATATTTATTTACTGAGAGATATAAATAATGCTCTATGACTACATAATTTATATTGAGAAATGTAAAGTTTTCACTTGCTTTGCTCGATTGTTTTCAAAATACTTTGAGTATCTGTTAAAAAATATTTCAATTAGAAAGTACTCAATTGTTTTTACAGCTGAACAAAACTTTTCTCGTGTAAGAAATATTTTAAAAATGCTTCGGTAAAGAATTTCACTTGATTAATTATGTTTACTTGCAGATTCTTTTGCTTCTTAAAATATAAATAATTCAAGTTTAAATTTAAATTCAATGTAAACAGGTGGATTTTCTGCATTATTATCTTAAAGTCCCAACTAAATAAATTTCAACTAATTACTAAAAAAAAAAAATATATATACATTCCGCTAAAAATCACGAAAAAGTGCCAAACAAAATTAGCGCTTCCAGGGGCTCCGTCCAAAATCTGCCGTCGCTAATAAATTCCCGTGAAAAAAAGAAGCTGGCGCAGACTCTGTGTGCACCCATCGCCTAATTGCAAAGTTAAGCGAGTCGTTAAGCGTGGCGGGAGGGTTCACAATGCACTTACCTCTCCTTAAACTCGGGGCGCACACAGGCTTTTACAGGGAATTTCATAAAATTAAGCTCGAGCGCGCCCATAAGCCGAAGAGCCGACGGACGGCTCTCTCGCCGTAATGAAGAGAAGCAAGAGAGGCTCGCTCTCGCTCCCATCCTTTCTCTCTAATTAGTGCAATTGGCTAATTGGCTCAATTGAGAAAAGTTCCCGGTAGGAATTGAGATCGGGATTTGCAGATAGGATAGTTTAGGCCGCCGCTGCAGTTCGTCGCCGAGGAACTCTTTCGACTCCGGGGGTGGTAATCGCCTTTTTATTGGGCCCAATTGCGCGGCAGCCCCTTTTTGCAATCGCGATTTTTGCGCCGATCGTATCGGCCGATATTGAAATTGAGAGTCCGTGCGGAATTTTGCTTTAGCTGAAAACACGATCGTCGAGCGCCGATATATACGCGCTTGGCATTGACATTTTTAACTTCCACTCGTTTATGCTCGCCGATCGGTTTACAATCGAGCGGCGGTCTCATTGCATTTGATCGATTTATATCGACAATCAAGGCTCTTCTATTTCGACTGCGAAATCTAATCTTCTCTCGATTAAAATTCGAATTAAAGGAACTACTACGCAACGGTTGTCGATCTCGCGCTTGTTTACCCGCTGAATTAGAATTTCAACGAAACTATAATATAACCAAACGGCAACATTTTCATCCGCTCCGAGCCGCGATTCGCCGCGGCGATTCTCGCGCGGAATTCTTTCACGGGCCGCGCGGCGTGAAATTCCGGATCGGCCGCAATCTCGCGAGTCGCAGGTATATACCGCGTATCGCCGTTATCGCCGCGTTATCGGCACTCGGCCGTATGTCGCACGTAGTCGCCGCGGGGAGACTCCTGACTTGACAAACAAGCCGCGAGTCTCGCCGCGAGGCGCGCTTTGCTTTGATTGAATTTTTTTGCTGCTTTGGCCTTTTCGCGATTTCTGGAGAGTTTTTCTTTTAGATTCTTCGCGAAACGAAGGCAGAGTTTACCGAACGGATTCGAGAGGTTATTTATTTTAATAACGGCGAGTGATAATGTTTTCGTGGGAGAGAAGATCGTAGTTTAAACTAATGACTAATAAAACGTGCGCGATGAAAAACAAAAAAAGTACGGTCACTCAATCAAACTATTGTGAAAACACTTTAATCATCTTCTAAAGTATGCGTTTGCACTTGCGTATATCTTTGAGAAATTTTCAAATTCAAACAAACTGTTTGGTGTTGCTTCTTTAGTAACCGCTTGCAATCATAAGATAAAAAAAAACACGTTTATGAATCTGTTTTTTATACATCAATGTTTAAACAACCGACAATGAATAATTATTGCAATTTCCCTGGTATTGGTCGGATTCTAAGCGCAAAACGACATTTTTAAAATGCAGCCTCTTATTTAAAATCTGGTGAATTTTCTACCAGCTATTCTCTACCTTTCTATTCTTTTTCAAAACTATCCAATTTTAGTATTTAGTTGTTTATTTTAAGCCCTAAATCCAACAAAGTAACGACATTATATACTCATTAAGCCTCATAATGACCTGCTCAATTACACACCCAAAGCTAAATGTGCTCCAAGATCCTTTTGACCCAAGAACCTCAACCGCCTCCTG
Source organism: Ormyrus pomaceus (assembly GCA_900474385.1). Taxonomy (NCBI): domain Eukaryota; kingdom Metazoa; phylum Arthropoda; class Insecta; order Hymenoptera; family Ormyridae; genus Ormyrus; species Ormyrus pomaceus. The sequence continues at coordinate 8,548 of UCOM01001368.1, forward strand.
ACCTGACACCCACCCTCCAGGTTCGAATAAGCTCCTTAACGTATTATGGTCCATTTTCTACCAGCTTTCTATTTCCTTTCAAAAATTTCTCCTTATTTAAGCTCTAAACCCAACAAAACCGTGACATTATACCAGCATTATAATAACGACCTGCTCAATTACACACTTCGAGTGTCAAATACCCTTCAAGAACCCCCAGATCACCCAAAGAGCTCCAACCGCATCCCGGCCTAAGACCCCTCAGGTATACAAACGACCCTCCTTAACCGATACCAGCAAACACCCGAAAGACTCTCGGCAGTGAGCAACTTTATTGCAGCTCTCGCAGCGGCGTAAAACCTCGATTATATCGGACGAGAGAGGCGCTCTAAATTCCAGGCAATCTCGTGCGTCAGAAAGTCTCTCGGCGCGCGCGCGGAGGTATGTGGAAAGGCCCGAGTGTGTACCACGTAATCCGGAAACGCGGCGAAACACAAGCGCGCGCCAAGTGATAATGAACTTTTTCGTTGTTTACGGCGACGCAGCTGCCGCCGCCGAGCTTTTCCAGCCGACTCGTTCCGATATAACCGGAATGGCTTTTTCCAGGTTGTTTCGCCGCGGAGATTTGCTCGCTCCGCCGCGAATTCGCGCCGGCGGCGCGGCTCGTTGCGCAAGTTTCGGATTTGAGTAATCGAGCGGCTTTATTTGCCGTTTGTTGGAGGTGCATGCAGTCTTTGTTTGAGACTTCGATATTGTAAGGGTATTGCATTGTTAGAGCGTGACGGAACAGTATATCGCGGATGTAAATTGAGCTATTAAATAAAAGGAAGGAAAAGTGATTAAGAATTCTGTAATGTGAACCTGGTATTCCAGCTTCGGGAGAAATAATTCCATTCAGGAAATTATCTATCTGCTTGCGTTTCGATAGACTCTCGTGAAAACGCTGTTGAATTAACTTTCCGACATTCTTCTACAATTAAAGTGACTCACCGATCAAAGAGTATTATTCTTACCGTTATATATACAATTTTTCCTTTGACGATAATAAATTGTTCAAATAAAGGAATACTACTTTTAAAGTCTAATTCGTTTCATTCATTAAACAGAGCACAAAAAAAACGAGCTACGAAAAATTCTTCCAACCAACGAAAACTTCTTTAATCGCCGAAATTATCACGAAACCTCAATTCATTTTCTCCCTCGACCAAAAAAAAAAAAAAAAATAACCCACTTTTAACGTCCAGCCATCGCCCGCAAAACACTTTCCCTCGATCCAACCTCCTCACTTCCTCCTCCAGTCGTCGTTCGCCGTATTTACCATTTCCACCCGTCCCACGCAGAGAGACGGCTGTCGCGTTATATCGCGCCTCCGACGTCGATCTCAGGATTTACGAGCGGCGCTCCCGCGCTTTACGAGCGGAATTCGACTGAAAAATATTCTATATTTCGAGGCCGCGTCGCGTCGCGGCGCCGCGCGACACAACACACTCGCAGGGCGCCGGGAACTGTACGGGCTCGCGTGAGAAAACACCGTCGGCGGCGGGGAGACGGACGCGCTTAATTGTATTAAAAAGAAGGCCCGGCCAAGCCTCGCGACGTTTGCGAAGGTTCTCCGAGCGTAGCTTCGAGGGGATTTTCGGTTTCGTACAAACACCTTACTGGCGTACTTTTTACTGCACTATAAAGCGAGCCCATTTTGATAAGTTATCTCGTTTGTTTGCTTTGTAAACATTATAGCCGCTCCATATAAACGTCGAAATTTATCGATTGGGGTTTCTGAAGGTTGTGGATGGCGAAACTCAGTTGTGTATTTGGAATTTCAAAAGCCTATTAGATACATTATTTTACTGTTAATGTTCAATCATGAAAAACATTCTTTAAAATAACCTGAACACCTTTACCGTTCACTTTCATTTCCGTTTTCATAAAAGTCTCATTGATTAATCCACATTCAAGGCCAGAGCTTCCCACCCAGTCCACTTCAAATTCTCGTGTCCAACACACCGAGCGCAGCCCGCGACTCCGCGCGAAAAAAAAAAGCAGAGAGCTTATCGGCGCGGCTCGCGGAATTTCCAAAACACTCCCGCGCCGTTATCAGCCGGCTCGCGTCGCATCTTTATCTCTGCATTTCGCGCCGCAGGAAAAAAAAAAGGGAGGCGGCGTTTCGAGCGGAAGTTTCACGCCGTCGTTCGCGCGGCTCTCGCGCGACACGACGACGACGCGGCGACGACTATTATTTTTTCGATGATTCATCGGTCCCGAGCGTTGATTCGCGTTGCACAATGCCTGGTAGACAGGCCGCCGCGCAACATCCGCCCGGCGCCAGAATTTCGAGCTGCCGCGCGCCGAAGGATTCCGAGGAAGTCGCCCGGCGCTTTTTTGGCGCGGCCGCCGCCTCTCTCGTCCACTGCTGTGTGCCGCTCGGTTTTTCGAGTTTCGCCGCTTCCTGGAAACGGAGCGCGGATCCGGGGGTAATGTGAATATAAGCGGCTTTCGGGAGTTTTCGAGGCGAGGCTAAGGAAGGCGCTGAGGTTACTTGGGTTTCCTTGGGCAAAACACGTTATTTTTAAAGATTTGGCCATGTAAATGCGGGAGACAAAGTTTTATTTAATTGATCTCTTGTAGGGAAAGTTTTAGCAATTTAATATTTGAAGTATACTTACCTGCATTCGCGGCTATTTTAGAATCGCATCAGAGTGCACTGTTAAACGAGGAGTACTTTATATACTTTATTATTTTATATTAGATAATATAGTAAGTTGACAAAAACTTTTTTCACAAATTTTACTATAAATTTCTTTTAACCAATCGATTAAATAATACCATGATGTGAAGTGCGAGAAATTCAATACGACGATAATAGAGCCCGGTATTCTGTAAAACAAAACTTAATTCGTTCAATATATTCGATTGAACGTATGAAATATTTATTTCACAGATTTCCAAGTGTCCACGTTCAATGTCACAAAACAAACTTGCCGACTATTCTCTCTCGATAAGCAGCTATCAATATTAAAATGTTCTTAACACAAACTATATATCTGGGTTGATTTCTCGGAACACAACCGAGTTAAGATGAACCGAACCACATAATCGATTGATAAATTGATGATTCGAAATTTGGAAGCTTCCCAAGTCTTGTTTTGCTGACCTATTATATCGGCGCGGAAAGTGAATGGGAAAGATATATCGAGATGAAGACGCAATAATGTCATTAACAGCGAAAAACAGCGGCAAACAGTTTTGCCCCGAGGATCCGAGCGGCTGAAAATGTATAGAATACAAAATAGTTGTTGGAATACTATAAAAATTGATTTACAAGAATAATGTATATATACGTTGTAAAAAATATTTTTCGTCCTTCGTCGCATGTAAATTCTAGCCTTCGCTCTACTCCAATTATGAGTGCACATTTTCATGAAATTAAAAAAAAAATAACTCTCCTCTTTTACTGTCTTGTTTACTCGTCTATATTTTTCCGTGCTTTTTATTTATACTTACTTCGTATGTAAATATTCGTCGTTAAATTAAAATTAAAATTTACGCCTTTATTTAGAATGCAAACATGTCAAATTTTAATTTAGATCTCAAAAAGGATTGGTAAATATTAGTTCATCGTACAATACCGAAAGATGATTTAAATAATAAATAATTTATATAGCACGCCGAAATATTTAGCCACAGCTGCCAGCACTCCGAAGAGCTAATTACATTTTAATTTTGTCCTACACGGAAAAGTATATATACATTCGAATTCACTTTTAACTCTCGAAGAAAAAAAAAAGAACATTCTACCTATGGAAACCTGCCAAAAGATTAGACTAACTAATTGACGCTATCTGATCGGAAAGTACGTCTATCTACATCTTCGAATCTAAATCCACTTAAAGTAACCCCTAAGCGAACATTCGAAAAACGCCTTTTCCTAATCTACGAGAATTCGTAAAACCCGAGTTAAGATTAAGTTTATTGCGGTCAAGAACGCGGTAATTAAAACCGTTTACGGAAAGCTACTATAAGAAAGAGATTAGATCGCGTAAAAAAGCTGCAGGAGGCGAGCTGTAAAACTAAATGGATTACGTTGCTCGGCGCAAAGAGTTCGGACTAATTGGATTTGAACTATTGCCTCGACGATTATCCGACTCCAACTTTCCTAAGGTAACCCATCGCAAGCGATAATCCAAAACGTCATTAGAAAAACTGCACTTTCCCATTTCGCATCTTGACCTTCCCGTCGTAATATTCGAAGCCTTCGAAAGAAAAGAAATGCGCCCCCTTGGAAAAGGCATCTGAAAATACTCGAAATAATCAAACGTTATAACCCGAAATCTTCGAATCTAACGTTTTACTGCCGCGTCGAAGGAGTAAAACAAACGGTCCCTTATACCGCTAAAGCTCTCACGGCTCTCCTCCCCGGCAAGAGAGAGAGACCCAATCAGTTGATCGGCTCATTCGCGCATTCCGAAGGAGGCGCTGCGGCGGCTCCGCTCGGAATGCGCCTCGCATATCCGATAACCGGAAACGCCGGCACGCGCGGATCGGAATTTCGGTGGCTGTCGGCCAGATCGCTGCGTCTCTCTCTCAGCCTTGAATGCCGGCCGAGGAGAATATCGCTCTCGAGAGCGAGAGAGAGAGAGACGAGCGGTGGGCTCGTCTGGAAACGATCGCCGCCTCGAGTTTTTCTGTCGTATGTAGGTGATTTTCTGAGGCTACGGGGGCGGGGAATGCTTGGGTTGAGCTTTTTCGGGAGCGAGCTTGATTGGAGAGGAAGACGTTGGGGAATTTTAATTGCCAGGGGTCGATGGCAGATCTATATTTGCGGCTGTATCGGCGGATGAATTGGGTGCTAAATAATGTTTTTATTCGACGATTTTAAATGCAAGAAGTTTTTGGGCGTTGAAAATAAGTCGCGTAATATTAAGGTGATTGAAGTGGATTTTTATTTGACCGGAGAATTTATGTCACACTTTGCGCAATCTAGTTTTTACCCGTCATTTCTGCATTTAAAAGTCTAATTTTCAAGTAATCGTGCATTAACTCGCGGAAGCTGAATAAAAACTAAATACTTAGCGTAAAAAGGCCGACTTGAAATCGTCAATAAATTTAAATCGACTTCCCAATTTAAATGAGAGCCGTTACAGAAATTCAATAAAACGAAATTTCCAAACGGACGAAGCGAGGCAAAGGTAATAAGCTAATTTATGCGAATACCGAAGCCTTCGTCAGAAAATATACCCTACAACACTCGGCATCGGCATCTCCCGATCTACATTTTCCTAATTATACAAAGCCGCTCGCGGAGCACGACAAAAGAATGTCCATCACTCGCGCGCGGCTCGTAAATTAAAAAGCGCGACGGCGGCGGAGAGAAAGAAAAAAAAAAGGGAAGGCACAGCGCTCGCCGCGACAATTAATTTACCATTGCAAAACGAGCGGCACTTGTCGAGTAAAAGCACCGAGGAATATATACAATGTACGGGCGCTCAAGGCGAGAAGCCGCTCCGCGCGCATGCGCCGACCGAATCCTCCTCGTTCTCCTCGCGCTTTTGTCAACTGACACACTTCCATCCCGCAAAAGCCTTTCTTCCTCCTCTTCTTCGTCTTTTTCTTCCTTTCGCAACGCGACTCGGTTTGTGCGCGCCGTTTATTTTTAGCCGCCTTTTTCCGGCCGCCTCTTTTTCTTCGTCCTTTGGAAAAGCGATCGCCGCGGGCAGTCGCCGGTGGCCCTGGAGGTAAAGAGAGAGAAGGAACGCTGCCTGGCTTTTTCCCACTTTGCGCGCCCGATAGGCTTGTGTGCGAGAGCTTTGTATAATGTAAGTTTTGCACTGCTGTTTTGTCACTTTTTTTCTGCGGCTTTTTTCGAAATTAGCTTCTGGACTTAGCTTTTGAGGGAACGGGAACGCAGAGGAGTTTCAAGATTTATGCATTGTATTATCGGAGCTGAATTGTTTTCTTGCTTTCATTGACATTTTATAGACGAAGATAATACTTCAGTACTTAGAATTCCAACTATATACTTTACGTACCGTTATCAGTGGTAAACAATGTTCACCGTCGCTTTGAGAATCAATGTTAAGGCAGCTGAAAACATTTTCGCCAAGAGAAAGTTTACCCAAAATCCGTGGATGCAATTAAAAGTATAATTCTCAAAACATTCCACAATTCGGTGCCCCAACAAAACTTAAAACCGTTTCCCTGTCAGTGCGTCCTCGAAATTCAAAGCGTCGCTCCACTCGCCGTCTCCCCGAACCAACAAACCGAATCCCCCTCTCTCCCTCCACTTAAAAATCTGAAAAAGAAGCAAAAACAGCCACAATTAAACACTCGGAAGGAGCAATATTTACCCGTCGGCCTCGGCGTCGAAGGAGGAACGAAAACATCTTATCATCGGCCGCGACGAGGGCTAATTTGTTTGAAAAGCCCTCGCCGCGGCGCGCGCGCAAACTCCGTGGGGGCGGCGCATTAATGCACCCCTCGACGATATACCCCGTCCCGGGCTGTTGCACCCCTCTCGGCTTTTTCGTTCTTTTTTCTTTTCGCTGGATGGTATATACGTATATACGTACGCGTGTTTTTCTATTTTCGAGTCCCGGAACGGCGCACATGGCGAGCTCAGCCGCGGAGGGGAAGAAGGGTTTAAGACACCTTTGCGGTGTTGCTTTGGAAACAGTTTAAAGGGAGTTTTGGGTCAGGGGGGGAGGGTACGCGGGGGGGCTTGACGGGGAATGGAAATATTTGCTTTTTTAAGTGCTTTTGTTATTGGAATTGTTGCAAAGAGGGTTATTTAACTAAAATTCATTCGTGTCTGGACGGTTTCACAAAGAAAGCAGTTTGCACAAAGGAGGCATGGGACAGGCAGCAGCTGAGAAAAAGAATTCTATTTTTAACGTTAATTGCATTGTACCGTTATGATAATTAATGCGAAAATAATTACTATCTGCTAACGCTGAAATGCGCCAAGTATGCCACATTTATATTACTAGGCATAATCGTTCTCTTTTGTAATTAATAAAATCGCTATTTCAATAACTAATACTTCCTAAAATTAAGTAACCTCGGGACCCAAAAACTGATTTCCATCCGCGAAAGATGCCGCGCGGCAAAAAGAGGCGGGAGAACCGTAATAAAACGTTTTTCTTTTTTGTTTTTTCGAGCGCCAACACGCTCGCAAAGAGCCAAGGTGCGTATACATCAGCTGTGTAAGGTCGAGGCACAAAGCTCCTCGCGGCTGCCGGGAGAAAAAGAACGAGAGGCCTTATGTAACCTTTAACAGAACGGCGATTCATTGAGACCAGCGGCCGACACTGGGAAAACGCGCTCTGCCCGGCCGCCGCGAGAGTTTTATTGCCTCTCCTCTCTCGTTTCGAAACGAGCCTCTTTCTGAACTTTATTAATGCCTCGCACATGTCGGTCGTATGTGAAAAGTTTTTGGAATCGGAGAGGTGCTTATTTATTTTTCGCTCGGAGAGCGCTTCGGAGGGACTTTTTTTTTTATTGACGCGGTAAAAGCGGGATTTTTCATTGTGCACGATGAAATGAAATGTTAAACTTTTTATGTTCTCGGGCTGGAATAAATACCTTGTGTGAATATTTATGCTTTGAAAAGTAGTGTTTGCAAGTAAAACAAAATAAACCAGTGTTTGATATTAGAGAATACTTTGGATGATTTCGTAAACTCTTCCAGTATCGATAAATTATTCATTGAAAAAAAGTCGCGTAACGAAACTGCGTAAATCATGTTTTTCGTTAATAGTTTATCCGTCAGACATTAGAAATCCATTAAGATATAATAAACACGTCAAATCTCCCAAATAAGCACTAAAATTAAAAAGTCAATCATTCGCCTCGCGCGCAATCCATAGCCGACCTTCTCGCTTATAAAACCGCGCGCATCGATTTTCATCATAAAAGAATAAATTACTCCCGCCTCGAAGCACCTTCGAATTTCTCGATTTCCCTGAAATAAAAAAAAGAACATCTCCACCTACTTAATTCATCCAATAAATAACAATCGATTAATTATCGCCTTGCGTAAAACCCCGCTGACGTCCGACGGCTTCTTCTTCGGGCCCCGAGAAAAACACGGCCCATCGGCAGCCGCGGCGGCGAGAGAATTCGCGGCAAGGAAAAATAGCCTGTATAACACACCGAAGGCTGCGCGCGCCGTAGATGGGAAAAATGTGCGCGAGGACGCGCGCGTTGCGCCGGGCGATTTGTACTTGTCGCCGAGAGAGCGAGGAATCTAATACCGGCGAGAGGCTATTTTTAAAGGCCGCGACGACGACGACGACGACGAAGGCGGCTTGCAGTTTTGGAGAAGGAGGCTGGAATGCGGGTTTTAGTGCCGGCCGCCGAGAGTCGATGGGACATTGGAATTTTGCGCTTTGCGGAGTTTTTGCGATGTGTGTGCCGCTGAATTTTGAGGTTCGCTTCGAGCGAGTTGGTAAATTGAGAGATTCGGGAGAGCGAAAATGTATAAATAAATTTTGAATCTATTGATTTTACCTGGAACTCTATGAGACGGAGTTCTAAAATTGGGAGCACTTCAAAGATTGTTTTTCGAGTCAATTCGGGGAACTCTGTTCAGGTAAAAATTATCGGTTCTGGTGAAACTCTTGTGTAAACAGCCAATGTATTTTCCTCGGATCGTCGTTATGAATAAATTTGTTTTGATCGCGACCATTGGACCCGGGAAAACCGGCACGGAGTGCCGAACTTAAAAACCCATACGATAAATTAGATAACACTTAGGCTTTATCGGCCTCGTGAACGCGTTACAAAATCTATTTAATCGAATTATTCACAAGTGTCTAAATGAAGACGAGACAAAAAAATATTTACCCTTTCCCTTTCAAACCTCATCCAGTTATCCAAGCGACAAATCACTCCCGGGATTATTTGCATTAAGCGCTAACAAGCCCGTCGAGATCAACGTAAAAGCCCCCTAGAAAAACTCGATCTCGACGCAATCCACACTGCGCAACAACAGCATCGGCACCGCAATTATCTCGACAGCGAAGGTAAAATCGCGTCGCCCTCCCGAAACTCCTTCTCCGCGGAAACCCGGCACTTTCAACACGCAAACCTACCACGTACGTCGGCGATAACGGGACGGCATTGTGCCCGGACGCACGTGGCTCTCGGGCCAAAGAGTCGTTGTACCGCGCGCGGCTCGTTAGTTCGCGGGAGAGACACACAAAGCACTTATTTTTCGGAGTCCACAAAGGCCACGAGTCGAGAGTATTTCTTGCGCTTTTTGGCTTGTTTACTCTCGGCTCGCGCCGCTAATGAGAGGGAATTTCGCGCGCGGAATATCTTTTCGACTCCGCCGGTAGCGCTTAATTGATTAAAGTAATTGAATTGTATGCGCCGACACGGTGACTAAGGTGGCGTTGTAACAATGGGCTCGTGCAGCGAAATGAGAGAAACCCTGAATTCGCGTTGGGAAACTTTGCGCGTAATGTATTCGTCGGCAAAAGTAATGTCGACGCCGCGCTGCGGGCCGTAAAAACGAATGGCGAAGTTGCGAAGAAAAATTATAAATTTAACGAAATACCGTCTATAACCACGTTGAAGTTTCGTCAATTGGGACGGCGAAAGAAGTTCGTTCTAGACGATGTAAATTAATTGACAGCCGCGGAGTCTAGCTCTTCGCTCGAAATTTATGAAATCGCTTTTTGTCCCTGCTTATAAAAAAAAAACTGCGGAAGAGAGAGGACATATTGCAATTTAAGACCTCTAAATTCGTGATCTGGTCGTTCCATCTGCGTCTCCCCCATGTAATTTTTCAGCCGTAACGACTTCGTGTTTTTTGCCAGCCTTGGCCAAATTGGCGCGCCTAAAAGTCATTTGGAATCCTAAATTAAAAATTTTTAGCTTATATACCTCGAGGCCTCTCGGCGAATTTAAAGTTTGAATTTTGAAGGCGTTATTAATCGCAATGTTTGTTCCCTCCGCGCTTTTTAGATAAAATAGAGATAATTGTTGACGCTGCTCGTAACAAAAAATGGGTCGTGTTTTTCTGGCAACATCGCCGCGACTAATTTGTTGGCTGGTTGCAGGTTAACTAGATTATATTTATAACTTTACGGCGTAAACATTTTTGCGCAAAATAAGCTGAAAAGGTCCGAAATAGCAAAGTTATTAAAAAGCTTAACAGTTGAGCTTTCCTTACGAGGCACGAATTACTTCGAAAAATATAAATCGGATATCGCCTCCACGTTGAACCTGCAATTTATGAAATTACAAACCAAGAAGAGCACACATCAAACGATCTCGACCAATTTCCCCGGCAATTCACCGAAATCCCCCTTCAGAAATCGTCAAATTTCAGCTCCAATTCAGCCTCTCAAATCCACTGGCCCACACAGTCGCGCCGCTAATCCGCCTAAAATCCGCTTCCTCCTCCTTCCCCGCGGACAAAAGACGCGGCCGCGCGCGGCGGCGTATATATAATAATACCCGCGTGGGCGCGGCATCTTTCCCCCCCTCCGTGCGGTAAATAACGAGGCGTTCGCGGAAAGAGCTACTCCGCGGCGGAAATTCGCGCGAGCCGCGGTGAGGAGAGTCGCCGCTCGGCTCCCTTTTCAACTTGATGGACGCGCCGCGAGGCGTGGGATATAGTATAATGTAGGCCAGCGCCGATACGCGGATAACTCGGCCGCGCGCCCGAGCTTCGAGGAAAGACTCCGGCGGCCTGCGAGGTTTGGCTTTTTTGGCGCTGGGTGCCATCCTTTCGCAGCTCGTCGTCGCAACGCAAAGGTGCACCTATTCGCAAAATCCACAATTAAACGAACGGCGCGACCTGCAATTTCAGTCGAAGATCGGCGCGCGATAAGCGTTTACGCGAACAATAATTTGCTGTACGAAAGCTCGCGACGGCAAATCTCTCTTTGCCCGCTCCGCGGTCCGCGTGCACGTGCGCTAATGAATAATCGCTCTATAAACGTCTCTTGCCTATACGCTTTCAGGTGCGGGCAACAGATATATCACTCGGAGTTTTTTCCTAAGCGGGATACACTCGCGATATCGCATACATACATAGAAATGCTCTTTAAAAGCGGCGCTTTATCCGCCGCGGCGATATTAACGGCCTCTCGCGATCCGTTGCATTTATTAAAGTGACTCTTGCTCCATTGAGAATCTATGTAAAGGGAGGGGGGGATGTATTCAGATTTCTTCTCGCGCGCGGGAATTAATTTCTCGAGGAGCACTCCGCGCCGCCGCTTGTCGCGCGCCGTGAAATATGCGTCTCCTTTATGATGCGGCCTGCACTCAATGCGGAAACGAAATTGCGCTTCCTAATAAGGAGTCGCGGCTGTAAATGGCTTTTATTTTACAATTTAATTATCGCCGAGGCAGTTTTTCCGCGTGCATAATCGCCTCGAGAATTTTCAAGTTTGAGGAAACTGCTTTTGTATTGCGAAATGAGCGTATGGTAGGATGATTCTGTTTTTGTCCAGGATTGCGTAAGGGAAAATTGCGAAATTTTTCTTAACCAAGTGTTTTTAGATTTTACGATTTTGTTTTTTCATATTTTTAACACTTTGCGTTACTTAGATTTACGTCACTTGGGAAAATGCGTCTTTAGGCTTGAGAAGATTCCGTGCTGGCTGCTTGCAGTTTTTTCTCATTATCTTCCTTGACTGCTTGGTTCAATGCTTCTAAGGGCTCGGTGCGATGGCAAAGAATGGCTTTGAATACGCTCTAAAATATATATTTGTAGTGATAATATGATTGTATTAAATCACTGAGCATGAAAACGTACGAAGATTCAATGTCTTACCAAGCAGAATTCACTCAATTGGGGATTTTGGTGATCCTTGAAGGTACAGTAGTCGAGAACAGTTTCACAAGTGAGATTGTTCTAAAAAAAAGATAATTAACAGAAGAATAACGATGTATACTACACTGAGAGAAAAAAAGGAGTAAAAATTACTATTCTGTATCGTAACTTGAGATATGAGAAGAAAAAAAAAGATTTTTACTATTTGAATAGTAAATATTAAAATCGAAAAAATAATATTTACTAGTCATGAATAGTAAATATTATTTTTCTTCTCGTATCTACAATTTTCGACTTTAATATTTACTATTCAGTTTAGTAAAAATCTTTTTTTTTCTTCTCATATCTCAAGTTACGATACAGAATAGTAATTTTTACTCCTTTTTTTCTCTCAGTGTAATAAAGTTAATGGTAGAGAAACTCTATTTCAAGAAAAATTGTTGGACGCCATTGCAACTATTAGACTATTCAGGAGTAATTTTGCACGTAATTTCAATCAATTCTATACAAAGAGAACGGTGATGATTATAAATAAAAAATTCGCCATCGACAATATGCAGCCCCGGATACTTTTAATCCTCGAATCGGGGAAAAAGGCCGGCGCGTCGCCGTTCGCGGCAGGCTCGCGTATTTACTGAATAATTCAAAAAACTCGTCGCGCGAAATACTTTGAATGGGAGCCTCGCGCCCCGGTATACACATAGCCCACCGCCCGTTTAACTCTACATACTTATGATCTATGTGCAGATATCGGCTGCAACTGCCAACGCCCTTTCCCGTCGATCCTAATGGCTCCTCGGCGAAATGGCATTCTGACAGCGACTGCTTGGAAATAACCCTCAAGCTCTCGAGAGAGCTCGACGACGTCAACTTCTGAAAAATGCGTGCGCCGGAGAGGCGCCGGCTGACGTTGATCGCGAGGATTTTAATAGGAAATAAATGCGTCGCAACTGCACACCTTCTCTTCCCTCTGACTTTGGCGTTTTACGCTTTTTGTGCTGGGTTTATTGCCGAGTCCAAATATTGGAAGACGTGTACACTTTTTTCATCGTAAGTCTTTGAACGAGCGCTTTGTGAAATATTTATTTTTAATGTGCGAATAAAGGAAGGGTTGAACAATTATGTAAATCGACTGTTTTTTTTTATTAATACACGATTCTTCCTGCAATTCCTTGAAGCAATCCTCTCTTTTTATGATACAATGAAAAGAATAATTAAATAACAATATTACATAATTTCTTTATTTTTAATCGTATTTTATCGGAAATTATTTATAATCGACGGCAGAGCATATTGTTCGTAAAAGCTTTTCTTGGAATAAATTAAAAATGCAAAATACTTTCCCTGAAATCATTACATTAACTAATGTTCCTAATGCGTTACTCCTAAAATCCATTTATATTCCAAATTTCCAATGAAAATTCCAATTCAAAAATTTAAAAGTAATAATCTGACTACTTCAACTTTTAAGGAAGTCGAAAGAAAATTTTGAATCTCTCAACAATTAACAATACCTCGACATTTCCCCCCTCGAAAAAAGTGCCTCCAGCATCATCAGCAGCATATCTTCCCTCTCAAATAACGCGAAACAGAAGCCAGCAGCTCGCAGCCGCCAAGGGTTCACAATGCTCGCAAGTTCTCGAAGCTTAATAAACTGCATAAGCAGCGCGGAGCGGCATCGAGAGCCGGCAAGTTCTTTAATGAGCTTACAAGCCCGAAAAAAAAAACAATATTACAAGTTCCTCGCCGTCCGCGCGCAGAGCGCAGACGCCGCCGCTGCGGCGCCTCTCGAGTGCGACAGAGACGGAGATAGGACTCGGAAATAGCTCGGCGTTCAGCCGAGTGAGCCGCGAGCCTCCATAGCTCAGGGGTTAGAGCACTGGTCTTGTAAACCAGGGGTCGAGAGTTCAAATCTCTCTGGGGGCATCATTTTTTTTTTCCGCTCGCGTGCCATCGACGCGTCGGCCGCGGCTCTCGGGTTAGCTTTCGCGCACCGACGGAGTAGACCTAATTAGCTGAAAAACTGGAGCTAATTTGCGGAGCCGCGCGAACGACGACGACGACGACGGGTTATTGTAATCAGTATTAGAGCGACTTGTAATTAATATATCGCGGGAGTTTCCACGCGGCTGTTTGCCTCCCCCGCCGAGGAGTCGTTAATAATTTCGCGAGAGAGAGAGAGAGAGAGACCTCTGAATTCCGTGCGCGAATTCGTACCGCCGTTCTTGCGCGCGCTTTTTTTTTTTTTCTTTCTTTTTTTCATCCGGTAAGCAAGCCTGAATGAAGAGAGTCGTTGACACTTTTCTTGCGAGCGCGCCGCTGGTGTTTAATTACGTTGGAGTAGCAAACTTTTTAGGACATTCTTTTGTACGTTCTTTTAGTTACCGCCTCGCGCTGCTTCGTGCTTACACGCTTTTTAACTGTTTCTTTTTTCTTTTTCTTTTTTTTTATCGAATGTAATTCCGGAGGTTGGAGACGGAAATTTTGATTTTCGTCCTAGCGGAAAAAATTCATACGTATTGATTATAATTACGTTATTATTGTTTGTAAACCGATTTGCTAAATGTATTAGAGTGCATTGTGGTTTAACAATATTATAAATTGTAGGAGTTTGACAAAGTGGTCGGTAATGTAGAAAACGCCAAAATAATTCTTTTTCCTTCAATTTATACTTAATAGATGGCTGTGACTAAACATTCGCGCAAATGGTTTTTTTTATTAATGATTGATCGCATCGAAATTTCTATTCGAAATAATCCGCTCTATTTCTCCAAAACAAATTGCCCAACATCTGCATTCGCCCGACGCAAAAAAGCCACTATATTTTCTAATCATTTAATCAAAATAGAAATGACCAGCGGCGATTACTCTTGGAGGAACGAGCCGCGTCGCACATCTCATCCACAATTATCCGTTGCTCCCCCTCCGTTCCGCTGAATCGACGGCTTTCATAAAAGCGGCCTATGCACCTATATATACAACTTCCGCGTAAATCGCGAATCCCCGCGCGCGCAGTCGCGGAATCTAATTATCGGCCCGTAAAAGAATAATCATAATCGCGCTCCGGGAAGCGCGCGCGCGGTGACGTCACGCTAATTGCGCCACCGAGATTAATGCGCACACGGCTAGAAAAGTAGGCATCGATTCCCCATCGAACTTACGTAATCCCGCGGCTCTCTCTCTCTCTCTCTCTCTCCTCGCGAGTTTCGCCTCGATTATTACGGCAGCTGCGCGCCAGATAATGAGACTAACGATATGTACTGATAATTCGTTATCGCCTGCCGGCTGCCGCCGCCGCAGCCGCCGAGGATTGCGGCTGTGTCGGTGGGATAGCAGCCGAATGATCGATCGCGAATTCATGCACAGAGGCCCGAGAGCCGTCGGATACGTCTGCGCACCGCGGTGTGATGTATCTGCATTTTTTCGACGACGGCTCCGGTTAATGAGGCGTTTATCGGCCCGAGCGATAATTAATTGCGAGCCTGGATGCTTCGTTATTGTCGAGGAGCTGGCTGCTGATGGTTGCTGGCGTGTCTGGTAAAAAAAAATCGTTTAATTGGATTTAAAGCGCCGAGATCGCTTCGTTCGAATGAGCGGGGATGCAGGCTTTTTTTTTAAAGCAGAGAATTAGCAAACAATTATTTACTTAATTGGACATTAGAGAAAGAGCCCGATAACGTATACACTTACAATTGATCGTGTTGTGGTTCTCTTTAGATACAAAGGGAAAATATTAAGGTTGCACTTTAATTATCGAAGAGCGCAACTTCAACCAATGCAAAGTATCAGTTGCAGAGGCTGTTCAATTATCCGATATCGGCTAAATCGAAGAATCCCGCATGAACTTGTACTGGAAATTTTCGAAAGCCTTTGTGAATCGTATCGACTCGGTGCGTTATTTAGCGGGCAAACTTTTTTACTTCTTTTCTATTCTTCAATTTTCAATACTTTTTTATCGTACTTTTACTTTTGTAAAAGGATACAACTTTTCTAAATTTCAATAACTGGATTAAGTTTATATCAATAATTTTGCTGGTTCAATTATTTATATAGCTAGATGAATAATTAAATAGATTAAATAGATAAACAATTGATGTTTAGTAGCCGATAATAATAAAAATATTTTCAATTAATCTTTAATCTTAAGATTAATTTAACCGTATAAAATTGTATTTTGTTCGTTTTATCCAGCTAGTCTTAAATTAAATGCAATGTGTACCTTCGTAAACTTTAAGGGAAGTATATTACTTGACTGTTTCGGCATTGCATTTCCATTTATTAAATTAAGAGAGTTTATTTTGCTTTGGGAAAAGCATTTCATTCTGCGCCAGAAAATGTATTTTATCTTGATTTTACCTTGAACCAGTCTTCTTCGAAGCAGCTTCGTTTATCGCAGTAATTTTGAAAATTAATTTCGTATTACTCTTGCAGCAAAATTAACCGAATTAAGTGCTTGATATCGACTTTTTAGAAATAAAATAAGGCTAAATTAATTAATAATTTATATAAGTTAATTATTTATAAGAGGATTAGGTAAGTGAATAGGATTGTTAATTCATGCATAGTGTATAAGCATCTTGTTAGGAGGTTGTAGTTGTACACAAGAAGTAATAACTTGCTCTTAAATAAATTTGTAATGTAACAGCAAGATTAAAAAGCATTAAAAAATGTAAAAAGTTGTTTGTTCTTATAATTTTTTTAAAGTTTGAAATAATTATAATCTGGCAATCAAGTTTATCTTACATGAATAAATGTGTGGTTATTTTTTTCAGAAAAATCACTTTAATATTAATTGGCGACCCATTTATGCTTAAAAATTGTATTCGTTATCCTAAAAAAAAAAAACCGAAAAACTAACTTCAAAATATTTTTTTTTAAATTCTGTTATTTTCCAGAATTTGTCGGTCTCACCGACGGACTTCGTAAAAGCAGTACATAAATTATTAAAATGTTGAAGTTGCTTCTTCCATTTAAAGTAGCAGTAGCTTAAGCATAATAAACCCGAACGCGATATTACTTTTCCTGTTTATTTTAAAAAGTATCTTCAAACGCCATTTACTGTACAAGTTATAATCTTGCATTTATTTCCAAAATTTTGAGAGCATTTTGAGTTCAAGCCGCTTTGCAGAGGCCACAGTAGCATCGAGGTCGAGGCAGATTATCACAATACCAAGGGTTCGTGCAATAATGCATGTAGAGTGGTAAGTTTAAAAAACTAAATTTGTCTTAAAAACTGAGAAGTGCAGTTTCCTGAAAACCAAGATCAACTTGCGATAAATTTTCTTAAGTAAAAAGCGTGAGTATTCAACAATTTTGTTTTAAAAATTAGTCTCCAAAGCTATTAGGCTATAAATTGAGGCAAAAAGGAAGTTTCATGTTTAAAAAATAAACTCTTTTAAAAAGTGAAAACCGTAATAAAATTTTGTTTTAAAATGTTTTAAAGCTTTAAGCGATAAGGTGTATCATAAAGAAAACATTTTCTACATTTAATCTTTTATGAATTCATTCAAAATATATGTCAAGAGACACGTAATAACAAGTCAAAAGAGTTTTAATAGATTTCGGAGAATTTTTTTACAAGAGTCATTGAATTTTTACAAAATAAAAACAAGTGCCGAATAAAAAAACGTTCACAAATTAATTAAAACATTTTTATCAATTCCCAGAATAAAGTGCATTTTTCGACAATTTGTATACTTTTATTTAACGCTACGACGTTCAAATAATTTCGCGATATCCAAGAAACGTAAAGCAGTGCACATGTAACTCTGCGAACGCTGACCAGTCAGAAGATGAGCCCGGCGACGAATCGTGCGAACGGAGATCGAACTCGAAGCGGACGCAAGTAGATTACAGAGACTACCAAGTCTCACTCCGAATGAATTGCAAAGGCGATATTAATCGAAAAAAATGGAATTTTTACACTTATCGAAGATAATCGATAGGCTTTTTATGAAATTCGATTTTAATGATGATAATAGCGTGGAATCAAATCTTTTTCGAAAAGTAATTCCATTTTTTCTATGAAGTATTTAAAAAAAAAAAGCTGACGGTATATGACAGATTTGTTAATTCTTTTGTCCGGTAATTGCTTATTGTTTTAGGCCTGGAATTTTACATCTTTATGGCAGGATTGTTAACAAAGATTGTCAAGAAGATTGAAGCACGTTTATTCATGCATTAGTAACTGAAAGTGCATGAGCTTTTAGAAAAATGACGGTGACTAAGATTGCGCGGAGGGGGAGGGGGAAAGCTTAAACACTTGCACTCCGTCAAACAACCAAGCCAGTCTCTTCCGTATTGCTGAAACTACAGCTTCGTCAAATACTGCTGAAAACTTTAATTTCACCGAATTCCGCTCGTTACCAGGGCGATTAATCAAGGCAAGTATCCGCGAGACAAATATCAAAGTAACTCGGAGCGATTCGCACTCCTTACTTCATCAATCACGACTGTTCTCCAGTTTTTCTCGCTCCCGACTTTTTCCTCGCAAGCACTTTCATCCCTGCTCTCCATACTGTCTTGGTCAGCTCTCGGACAGCCGTAAGTTTCCACTTTCCCGTACGTCACCTGCACCGTCCTCCGAAGCTTCCGAGAGCCACCGTCTTTTTAATAGAAAGTCGAAAACGTTCGGATTCGATTCTCGGGCGTAATTAAATTTTGCGAACCTCTTGATAAATGCATAGGCCAGGGTGACGACGCGGCTTCTCTCTTGTACGCGCGTAAAGTTGCGGTCGATTTGTGCTTTTACAGGTGCTGGATGCACGCGGGGCCGCAAAATTTTATCGACATTCACCGAACATTTAACCCTTGTGACGGTATTAAAACTAATGGAGTACATCCATTAAAAGCACGATCGAACGAGATTCAAAAGCGACTCTAGACACACTGCGCGAGCTAGGCTTTATGTATTTCTCCTTCGACGTATTAAAATTCCAATAGCGCCATCGCCGCGCGGCACAAAATATTTACGCCGCGACGAAAAAAAAAAGGATGCTCCTCCGCTGCTCTTCCATTCGCTTCCAGTGATTTTTTATTGCCGTTATAAAATTTAAGCTTCCACGAAAATCGGTTTCGATAAGGAGCCTTTGATTTCCCGTTTTCTTGGTCTTTTAATTTTATTCGCCAATTGGTTTTATTCTATAAAAAGTGATGAAACAAAAGAAATATAACTTAATTTAATAAAGTAACTTCATTCCGATGTAAATTTATATTCATCAGAAAAGAAAATTTTTAATTTAATCACTCATTCAGCAATTCACAGTTAAAACAATTCAATAAATTAAATCATCTTCACCGTACCAATTCTTAAGAAGCAACACGAAGCCAATTACAAAAACAAAAGCCATCGCAGCCCCAAAGAATAATTGCGACTCTCGTCGGAGCTCGATTTCCAGCCCAGAGCGGCTTCGAGCCTCTCCGCTCTCCCCCTCGTCGGCGGTCCTCATTCACGCCTCTCCTCTCCCTCATTGTTGCTGTTTTTGCCGCTCTAATCCGCAGAACCTCCGTCGTTCCCTCCCAGGGGATTTTAGACGGCGCGCCGCCGAGGTGGCACGATCTAATTGATTTTTCCTCGCTTTTAACCCGATTTAGCCAAAGAGTCACTCTCTCTCTCTCCCTCTCTCTCTCTCTCTCTCTCTGGCCGAGCGGCGCGTCTCGACGCGCGTGCCCGAAGCCGCCGCCGAGGCTCCGCTCCGATTCCACCCCCAAAGCGCGCGCAGTCGGGTCTCGCAAGCTCTCCGCGCGCAACCTCTCCCCGCGGAACCGCGCGCGCGACGCGTCGACGCGCAACCGTTTTGTTTTGAATCTCTGTCCGGACACTCTCTGGGACACGCTCGAGTCACACCGATTTTCCTCTCGCCGTTCTCTCCTCCCGGAAGATGAGATTCAAGGGACTCGAGGAGAGAGGGCACGGAAGCAGGGACTGCCGTGAGCGGATCTGCCTGTGCGGTGAATCGCGCATGAAAAAACGGGCCTAAGGCCTCCGGACCGCGAGGAGGAGAGAAGAAGGACTATATTGGCCAGGAGCTTTTGTTATATAGGTAATTTCGGCCTGCTGGAAGATTTGTTTCTGTTTTTTTTTTCTTTTCATTAAGTTCGAGATGATTTAGTGGAAAAGGCGGCTGCGGGCCGGGAAATTTACGAGGGATTTTTATTGGGTAGCTCGAGTGTTTCAGCGGTAAAAACGTTAAATTTTAATTTGTTTACCGTTTTTAAAAGAACGGCGGCGCGACGCTCCGAGCTTCTGTATGGAAATGCGAGTTTTCGCATTTACATTTATGAGCTCTCAAGCAAAGGAGGTGACAATGTAGGTTTAAATTTAAATAATATGCTTGTATAAGTAAGCTTATTCCTCGGGGATTCGAAATAAATTTTTTTTTTTACCCCCTTTATTTCTCTCTCCGCTCGAAGAAGCATTTTCTGAAGCGGAGGCTTCTGCTCTTCGAGATAAGGAAACTTTTTTATTGTATCTCGCTTTAAGATCCTTTGAGATAAAAGGGGAACTTTGTATCCGTCGTCAGTCATTTGAAATTAGGGGCGCCTCGGATCAGCGCCGAGCGCATTCTCAACGAAATATCGAAATTCACTCGGGAGACGTATGCATGAATGTGTTTGCACTTGTATATAACTTGGGAAAACTGCGCGGAATAGGAAGTAGATTTGAGCAACTTAAGTGAATATGTTAAAAGAATAGTAAATTCCGCAAAAGCCGAAGTTTCGACAATTTTAACTTCGAGGGTACACGGAAAGTGCCGCGCGATTTAGGTTGCGAAATTTATAGAATTGAACTTTTACCTATTTCCATATTATATACCCTTCCGCTCCATACGTGCATGACTATTGCCTTAGAAACTTGTATCCCCTTGAAAGAGCCGAGAGGCACGAATGAAAATTTTCGCGCGTCTAATTATACGCACTCTTTTAAAGCGGCTCGTTCCCCGTAGCGAGCAATTTTCATTATGCGGATAAAAATGCACGCGGAAAGGAATTGTCGGCGGTCGTACGCAAATTATACGCGGGAAGAGGAGGAGGAGGCAAATTTTTAAGCTCGTCGGAAAAAAATAAACAAGCAGAGGCCGACTCGTTAGTAATTCGACAACATTGACAGGAGAAATTCGGGACAATTTATTTGTTTAAGCGATTTAGAAACTTCAAAGCGTTCGGGGCCTTTGTGAAGAACGAGTCGAATAGTTAAATACTGTTTGTAATTTGATTGTTACCGAGTCCGTGTCGACGCGCTGTTGTTTTTCGTTTGATCGATTCGATGCTTGCAATTAATTGACAATTTCGCTTCGGACGATAAATCCCTTTAAATATAACTCACGATTGTTACAGTAAATCACGTTGACTGGTGAAAATAGTCGAACTGTGTAATTATAAAATATTTCGTTCCTCCACTTTTTAGCGGGATTATATTAAAACATTTCCATTAAATTTAACAAATTTCACGATTACCTTTTCATCGGTTCTCGAAATTTAAACAAACATTCGAGTTCTCTTGCACATTACACAACTGTAGAATATAACTTTCTATTAAATTCTTGAACTTTATTTATTTATTTTCAGAAAACTAAAGTAAGCAACTCTGACTTCCGGGCTCACTTTATTAAAAGTCAGATTGCTAATCTGTTTTTGTCGTTCCAATGCACTCCGTGTTTGACCGATCTTATTAAAAAAAATTAATTTTCCCCTTATCGAGCAACAACAACTTCCTCCACAAAATCTCCTAGAGCGAGTAACATCAGTCTCTCTCTCTCCCCGTAGCTTAAACTCGAATTTCATCGAGCCAAAGTAAATAATTGGCCGGCGTCGTCTGGGCAGTCGCGAAATCTGCCGAGAGTTTTGTAACACGTGCGGCTCCGCCGTATAAGGTATAAGTAACGCCAGCGGCTGGTTTAACTCGGCGCTGGATATTTGATGCTGTCCAATATAATTTAGCTCGCGCGAAATTTACGCGCTTTTTTCTTCCCGGAGAATTTTTCAACTCGGGCGTCGAAGGCGAGGTTCGGTTCATCGTCGAATGGTCGATTATGCGAGTCTTTTTTTTTTTCGAGGGAAGTGATTCGCGGTCGTGATTTTGGGTGGAGGGCTTTGGAGGACGGAGGTTCTCTCGATTTAAATTGAAAGTTTTGAATTTGATTTCGGGAAGTTTACCTTGAAATATTGATGGAGCTGAAAGGAAGATGTCGAAAAATACCAGGGGTTGTTAGATTGTAAAATCCGATTTCGGGGAGTTTTCAATGGAGTTGTTTAAGTACTTTTATTTTTATTACTGCTAACATCGCAATATTTTTCAATCAGCGATTGTCAGCCTTTCTAATTTTCGTGATGCTTTAACGTATACAATTTTAAATTAACCGCGTTGCAATAAGAGGACGATTGCACGAACTTATCTTTGCCTATAATTACTCGATTAATATCAAATAAATCAATGTTTCCATCTCATTCTGCGACGCCTATTATTTTTCTTATTTTGTGATGTTAAGGAGCCTTGAGGAAACAAGAAAAGTTTAAAAATTTTAAACCCCAGAGCCCACGGCGCGCAAAAAACTTGATCGATTAGCCTTCGTGTTTCCGATACATTAACAGCGCAGTACAATTGCAACATACCTGAAGTAAAGGGATCCCGGAAAGGCGAAGTAACCGAATTATCGTAGCTTAAATTGCTTGTTAAAAATCGCTCATTGTTTCTTAGCTGGGAAGTGCATAGTCATTATCCCTACTTAACCGAGTTTTTTCTCCGCGGCTTTGGACCGAAATAGAAAGGTCAAGTTTTTTTTTACAAAATTCACATCTTGTTAGTTTGCAAAAAGCCGAGACGGAAATACTCTCTGGCGTTCAGTGATGATTCCTTGGTCCCTATGGGTTATCCTTGTCAAAAAAAATATCTTTCTAAAGTTTCCTGCAAATTGACTTGGCAATTTAAAATGTAGGACTTTTTGAAATAGGAAAATTTTGACTTTTCTGACTTTTTCAGTTTTATCGTTTGCATTGGGATTAGTTTATTTAATTTGCGAGAGAGAAAATTATACGTTAAGGGTAGTAGTAGCTTTGTTCTGAGTTACTTCTAAATTATATACGACTATGAAGAATGTCATTGGCATTCATAAAATGTAAATTAACAATACGTGCGGGATTTATAATTGTATGGCAATTTACAATGATCCGTTGCTTGTGAATATTTGCATGCGTTTAATCTCGGCACGATAGAACTGTATATGATTTTGACTAGAATTTCATTATAATTTTATGGTCTTAATAAATCTTTACTGTTATATAAACGTGCGTTTTTTTTTTTAAATAAGAACAATTATATAATAACTCTGATTTTTACCTAAATCTGCTTTTCATTGTATTTACAAAAACAATTGAACTACCATTTCAGACAGTAAATTGTACCTCTACACGTTGAAGAATATTTTCTTTCAATTTACTTCCACATACAAAAAAAAACTCAATTTTCAAAATCGAGTTTCTTCCAGAAGCGACATCTAAACGCAGTTCGCGCATTTGCCTGCCCGAGTTCGGGTCCACTTTATTCCACCAGAACAAAAACGAGAGCGTTTCGCCAATAAAAAATCTCAGCAGCCGCTCTCAAAGAGCAAATCCAGCCTCGCGCGCTCGAGAGCGCCGCGGAGAAACCGAGAGAATTCGCTTAATACAACCCGTCGTCGTCTCGTTGCACCTCGCGCGCGAAGGCGGCCATTAATCCTCGAGCGGGCGAAGCCTCCCTCCCGCGGAGCGCGGCTAATTAGCGGGAGAGGAGAGCTAATCGAGAGATGACGGCCGCGCGGGTATAATAATCGGCGCGCGCGACTATCGCTCGGCCGCAGTCTCGCCCGAGGCACGCGCCGAGAGATAGCTGAAGGCACGTGCGCCGAATATCCGAGAGCCGATACTTCTCTCCCGGCCGGAGGCGTCGAGATCCCGCGGCCTCTCACCCGTCCGCGGACGCTGATTTTTACCAGGTAATCGCTGCGAGTCTCTTTTCTGAAAGGGGTGCACTGTCCGGGGAAACACGGTTGGTTCGCTGATTTTTGGCGGCTGCTCGCGGTTGGGGAAGTTTTGAGTGCTTTTGCTTCGATTTTGAGACGAGAACGGATCGTTTTAACTATTAGTGTCGTATGAACAAAGTTACTTTCGGACAGTTTTGCGTTGGTCTCATTGAAAATGTCGCTTTTACGGAGGACCGGGATTCGGAGAATGCGATTACGCTTCCTTCGAGCAAAGTCCGTGAAATAACGTCAATCAAGGAAAAGAAAGATTTATCACTTTAATAACTGCGCTAATCTAATTTCATTTAATAAGCGCTGATTTTCCATCATTTTCCTCAATAATTAATATGGATAATCGATTTTTTTTTTCAATTCAAAAAACATTAATATTGCCTTCTCAATGCCACGCAATTTTCAATAAATCACCCGCTAATGATATACTCTTACAAATTACATCCGCGAAAAAATAGCATTTTCCACTCGACTCTCACGCACATTTCCGATTCGAAACATAAAAAAAAGCTCCCTTCCGACGTCTCGCTTCGCCGAATACAAGCTCGAAAAGTTATTGTTGAATTTTCTTACGATATATTTAGCGTCTTAAGTACTTTTCAGTTTACTCGAAAGCATTCTTATACGTATTTTGCTCCCTCCTTATTTCCGGGGGCCCTTTTTATGTATAGGAGAGACTGCTTGTTTGCTCACTTTTCTCGCGTCGATGCAATTTTCTGATAAAAAGGCCACCGCGGAACTTTATCGGCCCGTTAAAATCACGCGTCGCGAATAATTTACATTTTTTTACCTCCCCGTAAAATCGAGCGACACATTTTGAATAAGAAGCCGGGCGTGCGAAAAATTGGCGCGCTTCGGAAACAAAAAAAAAAAAAAAAGAAAGAAAGGTTGGCCGCCCTTCGGAAGAGAGAGAAAGAGAGAGAGAGAGGCGCGCGCGCGCGACTTATCTTGTTTCAAGGTGTGTGCTTTTAGTTTCGCAGCGTAAATTTCGCTTTAACAACGAGACTATATACGCTTCCTTGGAGGGGTGTCGTTAGTAATGCTAAGAATACATTCCGCATAAAAAGTAAAATTCGTATTTTTGCATAGAAATGTTTAACTGCTCCGAGAGAGAGAAGTTACTGCGCGAATTTGCATAATGTCTTATTTCGCCGCTGCGCGTTGTAGCATAAATTTCTGGAAATCTCGGCGAATGTTTTTATTAGCGCCGCTCTATGTTATTAAAGTATCTCGGAAACTTTGGCAAACGTCCTGTTAATGAATTGGATTCTTCCTGAGCTCCTGGGGTAGAGATGGCGTCTAAAAAAAGGGGGACTTATACTTTTTCTGGCCAAAAGCGTCTTGTAGTTACTTGTAAATGAATGCACAGCCTTTTTTCGTTGATTCGAGGAAAATGAATTTGCACTTTTTTTAAATTAAAACCATTTTTCCGGTGATTATTTAACGCGACGAATATGTGGTATAATAAAATGCGCGCGAAATAATAACGACGGAGAATGTATAAGGGATTATATTCATTGATTAGAGAGTAAGTGATAAGAATCGTGACTTTGCGACAATGAATGCAATTTGAACCTCAATTCAGTGTACGTACAGCTATCGTAATACATTACGCTACGCGTCCATTCACAAGTTACAATCAATAATTATAACTAACTCTGTTTAAATATTTCCAAGAGCCAATAAAACGAATCGCGAGTAAAAATAACGATTTAGCCGCGAGTCCAGCCTTATTTTTACACCGCGCGAAAAATACAACGCAAAATGCCGCCTTTGACGAGGGCAGCGGAGTAACAAGCCATAACTAACGAGTGTGGGACTTTTTCCGATAACTTTTTTTTTTTTTCTCCCCTATTACAGTAGCGGGAATAGAAGCTTTTTTTATTTCTCCGCTCGCACATACACAGCAGCCGCGCGCGCGCGCAATTTAATATGAAGCTTTTTCCTCGCAAAGAAGCCTCGGCACTCTCGCTCGCGCGTCTTTGACGAAAATTTTTCAGCGGCCGCGTTTGTTTGCCAAACAGAGGCAGAGAGAGAGAGAGAGAGAGAGCTCCGGGAGGAATATTAAAAGCGGACAAATTTCGCCGGCGATTAAAAAGCCCCAGACATCGAAGATCCATTTCATTAACGTATGCAAAGCGGGCTCAAAGACTCTTTTTGAGCGTCGAGGCGTCGGGCGTCCCTTATATATACCTTATTGCTTGAGATATTCGCGGAGAATTCGCGACCTCCCGGCGAGAGAGAGAGTTCCTTCCTTTTCTGCCGTTTGATCCCGCGGGTCGAAATTCTCGCGAACGGCAAAGCTAAGGAAAGGAGGATCCGAAGGACGCTTATGGACCTTCCTCGCTCTCATCCTTCGGTGTCCGTTGAATCTTTAATGACAAACCGTAGCGGAGGTCGGCTGCTTCGCCTTCGCCGATTTACGATGTTAATCGTTAATCGTCGACGGAGAGAGAGCACAATGTATACGTATCGTAATGAGTTTTTGCGCGAGACGAGAGAGAGCGTTACGTGGTGGCGATTGTTCTCTCGCGCTGCGGCGCGGCGGATGAGTTTTATATGGTTTTTGCCGAGGAGGCGGCAGCCGGATATGCTGAAGAATCGCGTGTTAATGACCCATTAAAAATTGAGTAATCGCCGTACACCTAATAAACTTGATGCCGCTGTTGTTTATTAGATGCCGCGAACTTGGATTTAAAAATAACGAGGAGTGAATTATGATTGGATTGTTGAGTACTGGTCAATTTTGATTGATTTCGCAGAGGATGACTTCTTCTTTTCCGGTTGTCTGTAACGATCATTTGATTGCGGGTTATATATTTCATTTCGTTGCGATTATCCAAGTTTGTACTGGAGTTTCGTGAGCTTATTTGAAGGTAAAATTTTTGATGAAAGTAATACTGCAAGCTTCGAGCTTTCGACTTAAAATAAGCACAGCACGTGAGAAATCACGTCAAAATTTTACGACTCGCCTGAGTATTATCAAAGCAGAGTATACATCTATGCTTCCCGCAAAATGTAATATCCGAGATAAATTTATCCCTTGCAGTATTTTCCTTCATTTTTCTTTGTTTTAAAAAAGGAATTATAATTAAATACGCTCAGATAATTAATTGACCTACCTAGGTTTACATTATAAATGACTGGTTTAATAAATAAATAATTATTAAGTAGAGTAAATAGATCAAGAAAATAAAAGGCCGTTGGACGGATGCATTATTGATTATCGACAACTCCATTAAAAGGTCTTATTTACAGCTCGTCTAACGGCGCTAAACTCCCGCCGCAACTTACGTAAATTCTTAGCCGAGTTCTCAACTGCACTTAAGCGTTTGACAGCTTCCGGTGAAATTTTTCGCGTTATTGTCGGATCGGAGCGACGGACGAACAGACGAAAAGTAGGCTGAATTTTTTTTTCATTAACTTAATGGATCCGTCGGTTAAAATTGCAGCAGCCTTGAAAGCTTCTCGCGAATATTGTTGCGTTTTGGTAATGCCGTTTGCTGCATCAAGCGCGGAGAACCGCGAGCATTGTGGAAAGCTTTTGGGTGGGGGGAAAAAAATGCGCTTGCGAGCCTCGACTGCTGAATAGTCAAAGTACCTTTGTGGTCTTTTTTTAAGAGCGAATTTTCTTCATTCGAGAGGAAATGTGAGAAATGCTTTCCTCGGGATGAATTCTGTTGGCCCGCAATTACTGTCGACCTATTAATATTTGCGGGGCTTTTCTCCGGAAATTTTTATTCAAATCCAATAGGTTTATTTATTTATTTATTTTTTTTTTAATAAACAAGTCTTTTAGGAAAATACTTTGATATCAGCAATCTTTGAATTCAAAACCAATATGTTTTATCTAAATTTAGCGTATATATTAATTATACATTCAAACGTCAAATTTAGTCAGATAATCTATAGCAACGCCAGAAATTCAAACGCATTTCTAGTCAACTTCAGCCAAAACAACAACTATCAGAATTGGGTCAATAGCATCGGTTTGAATTTCCATCGGTCTTCCCGCCTAAAAATTTCGCTTCTCGATAATTCATAAACCCTCGTCAAAAGAATAACGCACAATTTTCGATCCCAGAATCCATCGCCAAAAACGAGCACTCGATCCACCCCCAATCACCGCCTAATCCTCCCGCAGAAACAGCCTCTCTCCCGCGCTAATTACCCGGTAATTCCGAAGCACCGTCCTCCTCGAAAAGAAGGCGCGCGCGCGCAGCCCTTCAAAAAAAGCGGCGAATATTCGGCGAACGATCCCCTCCGGCCGTTTGCGCATTATCCATATATTCAATCGGGATCGATCGGCGCGCGTCATCGGAGGAGCCGCTTCGCTTTTTCGCAATTCGAAGCGAGGCTCTCGCTTACTCGCGGCCAAGGACGCGTACAAGAGCGCCCGGCGACGTTTGTTCTGATGCGCAAACACGGTATAAACCGAGCGCACTTGCAGCGGGACCGCGGCCGCGCGTACCTCGACCATAATCGCGAGTAAACACGAGCAGCCGCGCGAGCTCGGAGGCCCCGCGGACCGTTTGGCCGCGCGAAAACGGCCTGCCGCCGAGGCCGGTTAAGAGGGGCTTAATTGGAAATGCAACTTGCGCGCACTTTTGCAGAGGAGTTTGGTGCTCGAATAATTAGACGAGGTCGGGGAAATGCACTGCGGGATGTACCGGGGGAAATGTTTCCGTTTAGAAAGAAGTTGATTCTTTTTTTTTTAATTCAAGCTGCTGTATAAATTTTACTGAGAAATGAACTTTGTTTATTTCGCTCATCCTTTATACTGGTTTAATGTTTGCTGTGTCGAATGGAAGTTTCGTTAAATTTTTTTAACCCAATTCTAAGAAGCTGTCGCTTTTATAATCTATTTTCCATCCACTCAAAGTTTGAGCGAAATCCAATAGTTTATTTTAAAAGAAAACTTCTGTTCCATTCGTCTTTTTCAAAACAATAACAAAAAAAAAAAGAAAAAAAGAAAAAAACAACAAATTCTCCGAAAGCTTAAAAAAGCAAGCAAACATTCGTCACACTTTCCATCCGAAGTCCAGGGTTCTTTTCTCCCCGCAAGAGAACTTCGATCAGCGGCGACAGCCACGACTCAATCCGTCACGTCGTTCGCATTCGACAAATAAGATTCAGCTCCTATCGCCGCGTAAAAAGCGTCCAAGAATCACCGTCCGCCACTCCGGAGTTATACACTGCGCAGATCGAGCGGTCAGACAGAGAGAGAGAGAGAGGTCAGTGAGAGAGAGAGAGGTCACTGAGAGAGAGAGGCGGGCTGCAGATAAATGTGATTAAACGGCGAATCGCGGCGCCCCTCAGGCTTCGACTCCCCGGCAAAGCCATATATTCCGAGCGATGCTGCCGCTTTGATTTATATCAGCAGCGACGCCGTCCCCCGAAGCCGCCGCGATACGCGAGGATCTCCTGCCCGGGTCCAGGTGAAAACTTTCTCGGTTTCGCCGGGCGAATTAACGGCCAGGCCACCTGCGAGCGATCTCTTGTGCCGCTGCTGCTGCTGCTCTTTGACGGTGGGATGCGTTTATTGCTAGGAAACTCCGAGGAGGGGGGAGGGCGGACGTTCCAGAGCTTTATGACCGCATCGGATAGGGGTGGCGACGGTGCGTTCTGCTTTTTATTTCAAAGTTTCCAGGGAGTTTTTAGCGGAGGAAGGAGGATGCTCGATCGTTTTTGAGCGTAGAGAGATTTTTGTTTTGGTGATTAATCTTGATTAGAAACTGGATTTTTTAAAGTTAATTAGCGTCGAACAAAGCTAAATAAATTTGTTTCTGCTGAAAGCCAGTTTTTACGATTGAAAAAACTACACTATTGAACCACACAGAACATAAATGGTGTAGAATAGAATGTTATTTTGTAGTTTTCCAAGACTCTGCATTAGTACTTGATTAGCTTCACGTATCCGAAGCTTCTGGAAGCAAATTATAAGCGCAACTCATCCGAAATAATTAATCGCGGCATTACGATAAAGATTTATAGATAAATAGAACGAGATTATCGAGTTTCGATAAATCACAATAGAACGAATTTAAAAAGGCGAGCTCCGCCGGAGCCTTTAGCCGCAATTGATCCGCAAGTGCCTTCAATGAGCCTCGCGCTTTTCCCCGGGCCGTCGGATAAATGACGCGAATAACGAGACCGGAGATCCTTTTCTGTGCCCGTTGCCGAGCAGAGAGAGAGAGAGAGAGAGATCCGTCCGAATTAATATCGCTTTAAACAGAAAAATGACGGCCGGGGCGAACTTCGAGATCATCATTATATTGTTATCGATACTAAAACTTTTCACGAGGCTCGTCGTCGAACGTTACGGGGGAACTTTAGCCCCCCTCGAAGTATCCTCATCTAACTTTCGAGAGTATATTTCCGCCGCGCAAAAATTCAACTATACCAATGGACAGAGCGCGGCGGCTTTCCTGCTTTATGAACGCGATATATAAAGACGAGAAAAAAAAAAAAAAAAAAATGATGCCGTTTGCGAGCTTGTATATAAATTTCGAGCGCCGAGGAGGTGCATGCAAGGCTTCGCCGGATTTTACGGCGGCCACTTGTGTACGCTAAGAATGTCGGCCTTTTCGATGGCACCTTAGACAGATTTTATGGAACGATATAAAACAAAGTGCTGGCACTGCCTCGGCGAGCTGCGCGAATTTTGTTTATCTGTATTTACGGAGGATTTCAGCGGGCAGCGGACGTAAATATAAGGTATACTATATGATCGATCGCAAGCTCCCGTTATATTATAGGCCGGAGGGGCAGTTTTAGTGCTGCAAGACGTATTTGCGTTATGTAGATGTTGTAGGCAGAACGGTGGGGATTTTAGTAATCATAAAAATTATTCGCTCGATATCTTGTTAAAATAAAATTCCTGCAGTCACCTTGAGAGTAAATCTACAAAATAATTTTTTAAAACGTCTAAAAAATAAATATCTTTTATTCGCCCTTACTTTTGTTATTATTATTCTGTCTTGTAAATTATTTATTTTAAAGATCTTTAAAAGATCTTTATAAACTCAGCAAGAGCATCTGCCTCCGCTTGAAACAACAGACTAAAATTGCGGTAAAACCTTCTTCGCCCTCCTATGAATATTTTATTCGCTCTTTAAAACTTTCAAAATCAGACTTTTTAAAATTTTTCACTTTCGCATCCCGCGTGCTTTTCATAAATAATGAAAAACAGATAAAAATCCCTCTTCTATTCAGCCGGACAAATTAATCCCCGAACCATCACACCTCCTCCTCAAAAAAAAAACCTCCCACAAGCACAAGATCCCTCGCGTCCTACGCTTGCGACTCTCGCAAACAAAGCCACTCGGCTGAATCGCATTTCCGTTTTTTTTTTTTTACAGTCGCAGTCCATCGGCAGCAGCAGCAGCAGCAGCGGCGGCGGCGGCAACGGCACAAAGGTGGAAACTCGAGCGATGACTTGGCACTGGCTGCTGGTGCTGGCGGTCGCCCTGGCCGCGGCGCCGCCTTCCCTCAGCAGCGACCCCGAGCTCCTCGAGGAGGAGCGCTACAAACCTGGTACGCCGCAGCTTTTATCGCACCGGAGAAAAGTGCTTATTTCCTCTTTATCGGGATTACACCCGGCGGTAGTAAAAGCCTAGGGAATGACATGCGCGGGAGCTTTTCATTGGATGGGGGCTGCCGGGATGTTGAATAGTGGAGTACCGCGAAGTGCGGGGAAACTTTTTTAGATTGCAGATTGGTGACGGACTTTAGGGCGTTGGATATTGTTAGTGCAGTAAATTACGAATAGACGGGAAGTGATAATTTTGAAAAAAAAGAGGATTTTTTATGGTATTTTTCAACAGTGGTGTTAAATCTATTTAATCGCAAATTTCGTTGATGACTATCAAATGATATATTATTATTAATAAATCAAAGTAAAGTAATAATAATTATTAATCATATTAAGTGACAATCGAGAACACCATTTCCTCAAAATTAATCAATCATCTGTACAGTAATATCCATAATAATAAGAGTAACGTTTATAAAATAGTTAATAAATAATTATCTTTTGATTGATAATCACGATGAAAGCTTTTCCATTTTTACATTTAAAACTGCAAGAATGAACTTTGTAAAAATGAAAGTTAAAGTTAAGTTATTTTTAATAATTAAAAACATAAAAATTATAAAGTAAAAGCATAATTTTTATTTTACATTAACGTAGTACAAAATAAATTATGAATATATTTTTAAAGCGTGGGTTATTTAAAATTAAATAAATTAACGAGCGTTAGCGAGGGAGGAATCACTGCTGTAGTTAAATAAACTGATTTCTTTATACAAAACGGCAAATTATGCGCGATCAAGGGGCGCGGGAGCGCCTTGAGCAAGTATAAGGCATATATACATCAGCGGTGACTGCTACCTTATTATACAATCTGAATTGTTATTTTCAAAACACGGCTACTTAATTTATATATTTATATAGCTTTTACTAATTTATATAGGCAATTTGGTCGCGTAAGCATCTTCGTTTAAGGCTGCTTAATAAAGGAAAAAAGTTTCATATCGATCGACCGACTCATTAATGAGATATTTTAATGTCAAGTTTTGAACCGCCGATTTAAGATTAAAAGTTTTCCCAACATTCAATATGGTGCGATGGAATTCACCACAAAATTTTACCGTCCGTATCGCTTGATTCCCCCGTAACTCGCGAGAGGGAAACGTGCAGTCACGGTGTCAGGGAATAGAATTTTAATATGACTGAACAGACATTCTACTTGCCAATAAAAACCTGCTTAAAGTTAGAAAACTAAAATCAGGGAATAGCGCGCGCCCGACAAGAACGTTTCGGACCGCCAATCGATCATGACGCGCGAAGCAATCAACCTGCAAAAGATCCGCCGACCGACGTCCATTCACGAGAGGGTGGGACAACACCTCGGAGCACACCGCTATAGCGTAAAGTAAGCGGGCCCACTAATCGAGTACTGAGCGAGCGTGCGAGCTTCGTGCGGGGAGTGTCGTACGCATGCAGTATTGTTGGTCAAAATACTTTGGGGAACACCTTACAGCTAATACGTAGGAAGTATATCTATATATTGAATTATGTGCATAGGTATACTTTCTGTGTATCAAAGCCCTGAAATTGGCTATGCGGTGTCTCCGAGCATTTTGTCTAACAATCCCGGTCGAACGCACTTCACCGAAACGTATTTACTATACGTCTGCCATCGCGCGATTTGTGCAAGGGCGTGCACTCGAGTGCGCATGCCCCTTATTTGCTTTTTTTCGTATTAATTTTGTAGCAGCTTGACTCAATAAAGCTCCAATAATGTTTCGTAGCATTTATCAAGCGCATTCGTTGTTTTCTCGGCCCAAATCAGCCGGATACCGTCGCCTCCGCGGTATCTAATCTTCTTCCAAATTGGTCTAAAATTTCTTGAATCTGTGAAAAAAAAATTTTTTTTTAGTTACCTTTTAATAAAGGTTATACGTAAGCAAATATAAGTTTTCCCGTCATACTAATTCTTTCAATCGATTATAATTATTCTCATCTTATTATTTCTCATTTTAAATTAAAAAATTAATCTTTTTTGAAGTAATATCATAATTATTGAAATTAAGTATGATTGACGTAGTTAGTAGAAAATACTTATGAATGAACTTGATGCACGTAAAAGAAAAGTGAAAAATTACTTTACCAGTAACATGAAAACAAAATTAATTTATATTTCATAGAACTTTAATATGCATTTTCATTTTCAAGCAGTGTACACAAAGTTGAATTTATTAGCACATTAATTTCGGTACGCAAAATATCTTTACTTTTGAACTCACTCCCTGTCGAAAGAAAAATAATGATAAGAATTAAAAAGAACTTGCTAATAATTTCGGATTTCGCTACTTTGGAAGATTGAATTACCTAAAGTTAAACAATAAATAACAATATACAAAATAGAAAATATTACTTACCATTTTAAAGATTTCAGTACTTTCATGAAAAGAATATTCAAAAAGATTATTGAGAAATGATTGTTAGGAAACTAAAAAAGTTTTCTTATTGCATATTAAAAAAAAAATATTAATTTTTTAATTTAAAAAGAATAAGAATAAGATAAAAATAATTATAAATGAATGAGCAAAATTTGTACGACGAGGAAACTTATACTTGCTTATGTATAAACAAACCAAACAAACAAATTATGTATATAAATACCCTGGTAGAATTTCCAGCATTGAAAATGGCCAGGAAAATAGTTAATAGATAAGTCCGTGGCTATTTAATAGGTCGCGATGAAACGCTTTTTTTCACATGATTTCACTATTAAATAGGCTGATAATTTTCTTTCTAATTGACATTGGCTAGTAAATAGCTCAGAAAGTTGTCGCTGTAATATGAAATATATCCTAACATAACAAGATAAGTTTTACCTTGTAAA
>UCOM01001369.1:0-42688 GCA_900474385.1 Ormyrus pomaceus
TAAAAATCTCTTTTAACTCGCGTGCTCCTACATTCAATGTATAAGGTGTGCGGTCGCTCTCAGACACGTACTTGCCTTCGGCGCGCTCCCGCACGCCTTGATTTGAAAAACCTAATATGGGCGTCCTAACTAACATTATTCGATTTTAAATATAAATTGCATTTAAAAGCATTGAGTAACTTCATGTCTGAAAATTCACTTCCTCCAGATTATAACCTGCGAACATCAATATGGAAAGCAGCCAGTGCAGTACGGAGCGGTACGGAGAAGAGTGAAAAAGTAAACATTCGTTAT
This sequence comes from Ormyrus pomaceus, assembly GCA_900474385.1. NCBI lineage: Eukaryota > Metazoa > Arthropoda > Insecta > Hymenoptera > Ormyridae > Ormyrus > Ormyrus pomaceus. The sequence continues at coordinate 295 of UCOM01001369.1, forward strand.
CTTATATGTATACGAACTACTTTGAATACGACCGCAAGGTCGCGCTTCACGTTTGAGGTGAATATTCTGCTTTGTGAAGCGAAAGGGAAAATAAGCGGAATAAGTAAAAAGACCAACTTGTAAATACAGCCGATATTGGTACACGCAAATCTGAATAAAATCTTCAATTGTAAAAACTCTTATCAGCCGATAATCAACATCTTCCGAGGCGGCGATTAGCATTGCAATCAGCCGAGCTCTCGAGAGCAGCGTAACGAGGCGTTGAATTTCGTAATGCGGATAACGATTTTCTCTCGCGGAGCTTCGGATGGCGCCGCGCGTAATGGCTCGATGAACTTCAACTCGGGTTGCAGCATCGCTAATTACTCGCTCTTGGTGCGCGTATACCGGCTCGGGGAGTTTTCGTGGATCTTGACGCGGAGATGGATTATATGGACCGCTCGTCGAAGGCTGATTTGGAATTTATGAGGTAATTCGGCGGAGGATTAATGAATTCGTCGAAGCTGAGTTATTAGTATAAAGTGAAGTATTTTGTGGAAATAAAACAGAGCTTCTTTTTGTCGGTGTTTCATAAGAGTTGGATGCGTTCTCCAAAAAGAGTACACATCCAACACATTCAGACTGCGCGAAATGGAAGCATCAATAAGCAGTAAACTCGGAATTTCTAAGCAGTAGTTGAAAGGAATCTCCAAAGAATACATTTTTCTTTAAAGAAACTAACTTTTCTATATTAAGAACATGCCAATTGGTGTTAAATAAAAAGTTTACCCTTCCCTTTAAAACCAGCTACATTTTATCCTCTCAATAATCAGTCTCTAACCAAACAGTGACTCACGCCACCTAAAAAGCATCATTACCCAGCAAAACGCCTGACCGCCAATCATCAGAACCCATCGCGTCCACCTCGGTAACCGGCGCCGGAACACAGCCTCTAATCACAGCGCGACGAGCTCGATAGAAAAAAAAAAAAAAGGCTCGCTCGCGCGATCGAGGGAACGTCGCGATAATCATCTCACGTGCCTCGCCGCCTATTACGCGGCGCCGACTCCAGTCCAGTTGCGGTGCGGTAAGCGGATACGTATTTCATTCCCCGCGCGGTGTCGCTTTACGGCCGATCGCGAGATCGATTTGTCGTCCGTCCGATGCGGCTCGGATGACGGCGGGGGGCGCCCTTCTTTTCTCGAGAAATCGGTAGCAATCGATCGATTTGCTCGCGCGAGAGAGCTTTGTGCGTCGTCGGGGAACTCGCGGGTGAGATACGCCGGAGATAACGAAGACGCTGATGGCAAGGCAGTTTTTGCCGCGGCTCTGGTTTAATGACTGAGGCTGACGCAAAACAGTTTTTTTTACGAGGCGCGTAGGGTGGCGAGTGCACTTTTCTCGGTAATTAATGTTTTCGTAATGAGCTTTTTTAGATCGTCCAGAAGAGCGTTAAATGTGTTATTTGCAAAAAATTTTCCAATCTTCGAAATGAGTTTACGAAAATTTCGTTCAGTTACAAGAATGTCATTAAAATTGATTAGAACTTTTGTATCCCAATAAAAACATGACACAAAACTAAGTTGAGTAACGTTAATTTTTCTCAAAAAGCTCATCGCACCAGTTTTCAACAAAAATCGATCCTTCGTTCCTTTGAGAGCCGCAAAGGAACGAGAGAAAAAGCCCTCCTTATCAGACTCCCAAGCCTCCCAAAATCAGCGCCAGAAGCTTTCCTTTCCCGAGAGCGCCGCTGCGCGTCAGCGGCTCTGCGTCGTCGGGCTGACGCAATTAACGCACTCGGCCGCATCACGTGCCTCTCGAGAGAGCCGCTTTTCTGTTCTGCGTCGATCGCCGGAAGGGGGATATATATGCGTGCGCGCGCGCCGCCGCCGCGGCTTTATTTATAAAGCGGGGTCGCAGAACTTTTCAGGAATATTCTTCCGCGACGGGAGGCTGTGTGGTCTCGTTTTTGTGGAGATTTTGACCGGCTCGGGGGAGGTGTTTCAGAGGGGCGGAAGAGAGGGTTGGGATGGTTTAGTGAAAGATCGTGGTTTTTAGAGAGGTTTTTATTCAAAAGCTTTTATTGCGATTAGTTGTTTAGTTAAGAGAAAAAGCTTTGCCGAGTGAACAGTTAGGTATAAATAACAAAATTTCTATTAAGAATTGAAGTGCAGCGTTTAAATTATTCTTTTCGCAGGTTTTGGCTTAATTTTATAAAAAAATCAACATCATCAATCGACACATCGATGTATATATCGTTGCATAACTTGGGCGCCGGTGACGCGAAGGTTTTTTACTCCGCGTTTTCAATGACTCGCTTTAATAAAAAGCGCAAAGTTAGCAATTGTAAAGTAAACGAGCTAAAAATCTTAATGTTCGACACGCACATATTGACTAAATCACAATACTTATGTTTGACAACATGAAAGAACTCGGTATTAAATTTTCATCGGCATACACTTGTAAGTCCTATACTTAATTGCCATCATGCGATACTTGTAATAAACGAATTAAAGTGCATGAATTGACAACGCGGCCAGTGCTTTCGAGGAAATGCCACCAACTGTATTGCGAAACTTTATGCTAATATTTGCGCTAAAAAGTGTCTCCGGCAGAAATTTAATAACTGCGCAATTCCACAGATTCATTTCCATATGAAAAGGCAAAATCCTAATATTGCTAAAACTTCTCTTTCCTCAAATATTTATTCCGCAGCTTTATTGCGTATCGATCAGTTATCGCTGTTACCACTACGTAATAAAGTATAGTGCCCACGCCGATTGCATAACTTGCAAACTACATCGCACATCGCGATGAGTGCGAGATTCACTCTGTGTCGCGAGAATAAGCTTCGAAAAACCGTCCAGGAAGTGAATTTTAAAAAACTACTTTAATTAGGATTTGACGATTATTCTTGGGGAAACTGAAATAATTGCGTAGCTTTTAATTGAGAGAATTTTAGCGCAAATGTGACTCATGTTATATCTGTAATGAAAATAGATGTACAGGGAAAAGTAGCGGTGACAGTACACATTAGATAAACGCGACAAAAGGAAACCAAAAGTGCGTCAATATATAAAAATAAGATATTTTATTATCGTGAATTCTACGTACATTAGTTTAAAAAAATGTTATTTAATGTATTTTTTTTACTAATTTATCACAAAAATTTTTAAATGAAAATCGGCCGTATAATCTCGTTTCACAAGATATAAAACTGAAATAAAATTTTTTGCTCTGCATATTTCATTGAATCATTTTATGCAAATCCGACCAGAATCTGCATAATTAGAGACTTTTCGTCCGGAATTCCGTGAGAAACTCGAAAGTATAAAGCGACTTTTGAAATAGCATTTTATACATCCGACGGTTTTCAAAGAACTGAACTTTTCAAATTCGTGCACCTTTAAAATAAGGTTACTCGACTCTCCTTTCCATAATCAACGTTTTTTTATAAATAGTCATAAAGCCGTCAAACGCAACAACGAAGTCGACGGCGAGCCTCCAGCTTCACAAATCATTCGTACTCAATTTTTCGTATTTTAGATAAAAATTAATTATCATCTTTCGAATAACCTCCAACGAAACAGCTAAGCGAGGCAGAATGCGAGGAAACGGAAGGAAAACAATATGCGTGCAAACGTGCCGCGCTATCTAACGCAGACCGCTGCACGTGTTTGGCCGTGCAAAACGTGATGTGGCGCGGTTTTATTTTCAAATCTAAATCCGACTTTTCGTAGCGGTTGCGTTGTACCTATTATTCTATCAGAATTGGTACATAATATTTTATTTTTCAATCGATAATGAGATTTTATAGGTAACAAGTAAAATAGGAGCGATGGCGATTTACGTAAATCGAAAAAAGTTCTGGTTGAAATTCTTCGCGTACAAAGAGCAGTATTTCTTTTTTACTCCGTCTCACAAAGGAGTATTTAATGAATCGGATGGCGTGAAACTGTCTAACTAAAACTTGGGTACTCGCACGCGGAGGCTTAATATAGTTCACGATGGATTCCTATTTTAAAATTGCGAAGCGTTAAACCGAGCTTTTAAAAGAGGGAAGTGTGTGCGTAGAGCGAAAGAAAAGACTTGATTTATGTTCTTTTACACACCTGAATATTCCGTTGCGCTCTGCTTTATATTTATAGAATCCGTCGTGAATGAGAGCTTTTCTCGTCTTTTTCTTTTTTTTTTTTTAAAGAATTGTGAGCTTTCATTTTTGGTGGTTTGTATTTCGTTTGGATTGCACGGAATGATTTGCATATGTTTTCTTTTGTTATTTTTGAAGAAAGGCGACGAATTTTCGTTGAGATTCGTGTGGACGAACTTCGTCTAGACTATTTGGAGTTACGCAATATGTGAAGTTCAATAAATTTTGTAATAAAATGCTATAAAGGCAGAGTTCAACGTTTTTTTAACGAACCAACGTAACGATCGTGACTTAAGAGGTTTATTTTTAAGAATTCCCGATTTACGACAGATATTTATGGAATATGAATTTGACTCTTACAGAATCTTGATTTAAACAAAATAAACAAAGAAAGGCAAAAAGCTTTGTTTTACATCAAAATTTTGAAACACACTGCTAACGATTTAAAGAAAAACAATGGTTAACATAACAACTTCAATAATTCTAACAGCCAGCGAAGATCTTTCACGAAGAACAAGACGAGAAAACTAGGAGCTGAAATCTTTGGAATTCAGTTGAGGGATAGTTCAAGGTCTCTCTTACCCGCAATTAGAAGCGCGGTAAAAGGTCTTGCACGCGCGCAGCTTAGGAGGCTAATACAGTTTTGAAACTACTGCGTGGCTTAAGGCGCTTTGATCATTGTCTGCCCGAAGTCTGTGTAGATTATTGAATAGCACTTCGGTATATTGAAATTTTCGATTACGAGGTCTTAAATCATTTTTTTTTTAAGTTTCAGAAGCCGATGTACCAATAGATATTTTGAAACTGCGATCTTTACAGATTAGAGGTGTTTTATGGTTTTTGTGAAGGTTCCGGGAGCAGTAAAAGAGTACATGTTGATAGAGTGTCGAAGATAAAATTTTATTTTATAGTTTACATTTGCATCTTTACTCTAAGTGAAAATGTACCTGATGTAATTGTAACTTTTTAAGAGCACTTTGAATATGCAAATTTAGAATATAAATAAAGGGGTTTAATGTAGGACCTATAAAATTTAAGTAACAGACTTGGATAATGGTGATATTCTGCATAACTTCTCATGGAAAATATCTACCTTAATTCTGTAATACTAATTTCAATTTTGTAAATTTTTATGCAACAATTTTCATGTCTAGTATTTTCTCTCCAAATGGATTGAATTTTTTAAATATCAAAATAGAATTACAAATGAGGAGCGATCAAATGGATTATAACGTATTACAGATTCGGGTAGATTTATGATTATGCTAATGAACATAAACTAACTGGATGCCACATTAATATTACACATACTGACATTTTAACGCTACATTTTAAAGGAAAGTTAATGAACGCATATTTAAAAATTTTCCAGACTTGATTACGAGCATCACTTTTTCCTCGAGCATTTTTCTCATTGTGGCAGTTTCCTCGATATCCGTGTTACAAAATTTTTTGGAATTTCCAATAAATTTTTCCTTTAAACTTTATTTAATTTAATTATTTTATATTAATATTAGGTAAATGTAAATATGTAATAAGATATAAATTTCGAAATATTTGATCTATGTTATGAAAGAAACGTTTGGGTATTCGTAAAAACTGAGGGTGATGACCTTTTTAATGTATTGTAAAGACTTATATAAGTAAAAGGTTGTTAAATTTAATAAAGAATACATTACATAATTGTGAATTACGCATTGGAATTGTAGTTAATACAAAGGTCACGTATACTAATTTTGATTTAAAGTTAATTAATTAATAAAGATAGCTAATTATTGTTCATTCAGTTATGTAATGAGTAAAAAAAAGTTGCAATTAATTTCTTTTACTTTCTAGAATGCAGATTACGGAATAAAAAAATTTTAATAAAATTTAAATCAAGTAAAATATTAATGCACAAATTGCAAAATCTTTTGGCTATTATGTAAATCAAGAACTTTTTTTCCATTTCCAGAAATTTCTAAAGCAAACGAAAGGAGAATTTTTGGAACTAAATTTGAATATACAAAGAATATTTAAATTGATTCATGGTATTAGCTTTTGTTGTTATGACCTTCATATTCAAATTTGAAAATAAAAAGCTAACTGGAGGAAGTTGGTATATAGAACTTTGGAAGTAAGTCTGCAAATGCCCAGTTCTAAAAATGTACGTACAATTACCATTGAACTATCATTCCCTGTTGCCTAAAACAAGAAACTAAAAAATCCCAGTACCCTAAAACGCGCCATAAATCGATTTCTAACTCGTGCAGGCCCAGCTTCATTCATTTTCTAATCAATCGCACTCATTTCAGTGCTTTCAACTTCGCTCTTACTCTTATTTTCCTGAGATTTAACGCATTCAATAACCGAATGACTCACGAGTCATTAAAACTCCTTCGGTAAACAATTCCTCGATTATCGGCAAAAATGTTACGAGCGGCCGCAAGCAGGAGCCAATCGCGGAAAAAAAGAATTTCCGCGACTTATCGAACACGTGCCGGAATATCGCTCCGTCGATACGGGCCCTTGACTCGACGGCGTCTGTTTACGTTTTTCTTCTCTCCTTTTATTCGGCTTTTCTCCCCGCGACGATGTTTCTTCGCTCGAAATTTCGAATCGGCGCCGTTTAAAATAGCTGGTTTCTTTTTTTTTTTTTTATTCTTCGTGCGCATTTGAATTTTAAATTCGGACGCGCGCGATCGGTCGCTCTTTTTGTGGAATGCCTGAATTCGATTGGCGACGCTTTTTTTTGGAGAGAAAAGAGGAGAGTCCGTTGGGTGCTTTCGGTCGCGATGCTATACGTCAATGGAAAAAATTGTACGAATCTTTTGACAGTTCGTAACGATTGTGGAAATTTTTGTCTTTTGCGCTGACGTAATTATAATCTTTTGAACTTCTTATCTTTAATGTTTGTTTGTAATCAGGTGAAACAATATATGACGCTGTGAAAATATAACGATTTCATTGAAATAATCTTTCCCGAACTGAACTAAAGAAATTTAGGAAGGCTTTCTTTTTGCAAAATAACACTGCCTCAATAAGAAAAGCCTTACTATTCTCTATTAATGCTAAAACTAATGAATCAAAACAGATAATTGTGAAACTAGTTTGACAATTATTTAAAAATAAATCTATCGACAAACTTTAAAATTTAAACGACCAAATATATCGCAAAAGACATTTAAAACACGGTTAATCCGCAACGTTTTCCATATGTTCTCTCAAACTTGACAAAACGACGAGAAAATAAGCCTTTATTCAAAATCCCGCTCTTTCCAACCGATAAACAGTCCGAGCAAGTGTTTATTTACCCCGATCACCCGCGATCCGCTAAACTTTCCCACCAAAATTTCCCCAAGCTCCCCCCGAGCCACTAATAAAAACCCGAAAAAAAAAGCAATCGAAAAACAGACTCACAGCATCGTCCACCACCGGGTGAGTAGTATCGCTGACGACGGTCGGCATCTTCCAAAAAATCCTCCCCGATCGAGAAGCGCGCACTGAGTTAATACACTCCCGAAAGCTCGCACGAAGAGACCAGATTCAGATACACGTGAGTGTCGCGCGCGATCGAAGGCGTCTGATCGGGGGCCTCTCCGAGCGGCTCGCGGCCCGCGGAGATAGAACGAGAGCCGCGAACGAGTCGGTGGGGAGAGAGGAGGAGAGAAAACTCGTCCGCCCGGAGAAATGCCTGGCCTGTGTGATATACGAATTCGCCGCCGATCGCGGATGTGCCGCAACCGGATTCGAGAGGCTGGAATGCCTTGGGGAGAGAAAGGGCTCGAGATAAACGCACTGTTTTTTTTTTTTTTTTTGGGAAATCGTGCGACTGGTTTCTTTGTTCGAGGGCTGATACGGATGATGGGTTGGTTTTAAATTGCGGTTTTGTCGGTTTGGAAGAAAAAATTTGTGAAATTATAATTCGTTTGTATGAATTGTCCAATCGCGTTTTTTAATTATGAAGTTAATAGTTTCTTGCAATGATGAAGTTTCATCTTATATTTTGTAAATTTAAAGCGCTTTTTTAAGCGAAATGATAAGTATTTAATTATGAAAAATAAATCGCATTTCAAAAATAAAGTAATCTTTAAAAAAGTTTTTTTGATTAACGTCATATAAAGCCTTCTTTATTAAAAATCAAGCTGACATAAAATTCAACAGAATCAGTTCTATGAAGACATTTAAAATTTAAAAGTCATCGTAAAAAAAGAAGATAATATTAGTAATTACCTTTAAAATAAAAAATTTTATCATAAAACTGTTCTTTATCTAATTGCCATAATAATATAAAGATAGTCCTGTCTATTATCTTTACAAGTTTAGCGTCAAAAATTGAAATGATAATTGCTGCAAAATTAAAAGCAAAGATTTTTAAACAAAAACTTATTTTAAAATACTTTTTATCGCTTTAAAAATAGCGAGATTTAACTATCAGGTATAAGCAATGACATAAGTGCTCTTGACGTAAATTTAATTAAAGGACCAATTTTTTTTCTTTGTACACTTTTTATTCTAGTTGTGTCACATCCTTCGGTCTGAGTATTAGCATGTTAAATTAATTATTGTTCTCTACGCGTTTTCTAATATTGTAATAGGATTATTTTTGTGAGGAATGAGTTTCTCGATTCTGGTCTCTAAAAATTCGGTGAGCAGTTTTTGAAAATCTGTAAATGTTGATGAGAGTTCTGTAGAATAAATCGCCATATTCTACTCTGTATTTAAATTTAAAACATTATGATATAAGAACAAAGAATTTTTGTACTCTACTTTTTTGACTGAAAGATAATTTCGTTATTCTTAAGATAGAGCAGTTGAAAAAACTTTATTAACGTTTTATAAATTAGCATTAGGATTATGTCAATGCTTTAAACATGTGATTTATTAATGACTCATTTAATTTTCGTGCATATATAATTTTACATTTTATCTTCATGCGTTATAACATGTATTAATTTATATTAATAAAACATTTTTCTTTATATTATTTCAAATTCTTTTTCTCTTTTCATATTATTTATTCCCTTTATTATTTATTTAAAACTATATATTTCTCTAGGGGATTTTAAATTTTTAAGGTTAAATGAAACTTGAAAGTTTAGTATACAGTTGAAAGACGGTTTGAAGAGCTAGTCCAATCATCAAGTTTTAGATGAAGTGAGAATATTATGCAGCTGTAAATTAATGACAAATATTAATACTTTGTATTTATTTTATTTACTTAAAATTTAAGGATTTCCTTTTTGTCTTAATTTAAATTTAATTGAGAATATGTATTTTAATTGCAATAAAAAAAAAACTTTAATAACATTTTAGTTTATAATCACAGCAAAATAGTACAATTAATAATAAAAAGAGCGATTTCTTTGTCCTGATATTGTCGATTTCACTCAAAACAGACGTATCTTTGATTTGTTATTATCAGTTCAAGGTTCATTTCTCCATGTTCCATTTAATTATCAGCCCTTGCCTCAATTCGTACGTCAGTAACTTTAAGCGCTCTACTTTTACTTCTGTTAATCTTGTCATTTTTCATGATAAGCATTACTTTTGACAAATTTTCTCACGAACGTCTACAAGTTTCGTAAACGAATTAAGGAACGCTGAAAATCTCTCATTTCCGTTGGTGGTACCTAAAGATTTAGTAGGCTCAAAAAGAATTTCTGCACAATCGTTCCAAGGTGACGAAGCGAAGAAAAAAGAAACACAGATACGGTGAACGCATTTGTATCCGCGGAGTGAAAAGAATTCATATATCCGAGCGGTTTCGAAATAATCTTTACGACGCCTTATGGGTCGGGAGACTCGCCGTTAATTTGTATTGTAAAATGAAACGCGTTCAATTGCTCGTAAGTCCGTTGTGGTAAAACGATATTGTGGGTTTCTTGGGATTAAAAACGTGTCATGTGAACTTTTATCAAGACGCATTCATAAAGATATAAATTAATAATTTTTTGAATTACCAAAGATAATTTAGTATTTTACGTTTTTAAAATTGTAAGTTTTTATTGCCCAATATAACGTTTGTTTCGTATTTTCATTTTTTTGTGAAAAAGAACAATACTATAAATACAGAATATGTTCGTAAAATATTTTTTTATTTTATAAGAAAATAAATTTCCACGAGCTTATTTAAGAATATAGAGTCTGATTTTATTTTCGTTTCTATTTATTAATTTTAAATCGAGAAAGTAAACAAATCGGTGGCATTATCTCTTTAATATATGTATTTATTTTACGAATAATATTATATTAATTGTATCAATTATAATTAATTTACATAGTTTAATTGGCATACAGTTTACACGCATTTAAATGAGTCTCAACTAACAGTGTGTTTCAATAAACTCCAATTTCAATTCTAATTTAAAGTGTAACCAACATAAACCCACAAATATCCTGCAAATTCCACCTCTCCATCAGCGTAAAAACGAACCAGCGCATAAAAATTTGATTACCCGCCCGTCTACCCCTATACCTTCAAACAGCGGCACCCCCTTACGCAACCGGGCCGAGTTGCGTCGTCGTCCGTAATGCAGTTTCGCCCGGCGGCGCTCGCTCGAAAAATTGCCTTCCCCGCTGCCCGAATTCGATTATCGGCGGTTGCGCGACAAGCGAGCCCGTCAGCTGGAGGCGGTCGCGCCGCCGCCGCCGCCGCCTCGAAACGAACGCACGTGGGTGTTTTAGGCATTCGGGTGGGTGGAACTCGCGGCGGAAGCGAGGCTTTGTCGCGGAGGTGTTGTGTAAGAGTCGATTCGGGTGAAAGGAGGCAGCTCGGTAGTTTCGGGCTGGCCTTTCGAGGGAGAAGTTTGACGCGATTCTGATTTGGTGGCTTGTAGTTCGGGCTTCGAGCGTTGTTTATGCGTGTTGGTTTGATATTCATCGGCACTCGAAGCTAATGCATTTTCCTTTATAATTAATTGACGCCTGCTGTTAAGTGCTTTTGATCATTTGCTTTTAGTTATTTCGAATAATTTATGAAATAAATTTAATTGTAATATAATACAGGTTTTAACGCAAAAATTTTAACTTATCGATCAAAAGTAATTTATTTTTATTTTACTTCAATATTAGAATCGTCTATTATCCCTTTTCGAAATTGCCTTAAAATTGCAAACTCAAAAAAAATTGCCGAGCCAACCCGCGCTAATACCAAATTAAACCCTCCCAGAATTTTTCTCCACGCAAGCCTCCTCTCATCCCTCGAAAAGCCTCATTACCAACTCCAATATCCACACCTCCTCGGCAGAGTATAACAAAGCCTTCAATTTCCTTCCGACAATAACGGGGCATCGCTAATTCCCGGTAACCCCCGGCTGCCTAATGCAGAGGCCGGAAAATACCCCCGACGAAAGACCCTCGCCGCCGGCTGAAAGTCGCGGGTGCGAAGCTCGCCGGGGAACGCCGCGCGACCTTGAACTCGGCGCGGCGCGCGATCGATTTGAATCCCGGTGCAGCGCCAGGCTGGAGCCACCCCCGACTGGGGGCGGCGGCGCCGTGTCACCGAGGGGCTTTTGCGGATGTGGGACCGGATTCGGGATTTTCGCCGGGACGATATTGGACGACTAATGGAGATTCGCGACGTGCTTGTGAATTCGCGATGATCTTATTTAGTATATAGCTATAATGACTTTGGATGGGAATGATAGTTTTGAGGTTAAGTCACATTATTTAAGATTTTATAGAGTGAAATGGATTATTTTTTGATACTTTAATGTGATTATAACGAATAAAGTATATAAGCACTGTTTGAAATTGTTATTTTAACTTTTCAAAATTTTCCTATTCTGCTGGAATTGAGTTTCTTATTGTTAGCACCAGCAATAAAAGAAAGTGTAAAGAAAGATTAAAGCCTCAATAAAACAAAAAAAATTTCAGAAAATTTTAGTGCAACACGAAAGGCCTGAAAATATTTGAACCTCCAATTTCGAAAAGTATTTATCTCCATCTATATGCATGTTTTTACAGTTTGAAATAACTACTTTACTATAAGTATGCGAAAATAGACCATTTACCGGACCTATAGGTAATAGAACAAATCCATATTTCTTAATTGCATCTCTCAATCAATACTGCAAGAGCAGCATTAAATTTCCATTTCCAATTGCTAGCTAATTCATTTTCCACTGTTTTCGTAGCAAATTAACCCATTAACTTCTGTAAAAAATTTGCTCCCTCACTCGGACAAGATTTTCGTTAAAATTGTTTCAACATTCAAACGACCTTTACTTTCCCATTTAACTAATGCAACCAAAAATATTGAAGAACAAATTCACTTAAAAACCAAAATATTGCATCTCATTAAAACAGAATTCCTCCAAAAGGCAGTGCCTATTATTATAAAACATCTAATCTAATAAATCCAACTTTATACAATCACTCAGCGGCGCTTTACTCGGCTCCTTCCTCAGCATTCGCGCGATCGCACCAATTAAAATCAATCCCCATCGATCAAAAGCCCATCCTCCCGCCGCCCGCCCCAAGATCCGTCTCGAACGTCGCCCCGGCAGTCGTCGCGTCGCCCTCCCCGATCGCGTGAACGGCCTCTTACCTGTGACGTCACCGCTAAACTTGACCCCTCGGCGTCAGCTGGGGCTTGGGCGGCTCCCCCGCCGCCCCCGGGCCCGTCCTCGTCCGACGACTGGGCCTGCAGCCTCTGCTCGCGCGTGCAGCACTTGCAGAGCCTGCCGAAGAGCGAGCCGCGCTTCTTCTTCATGGCTGACTATGGTAGGACTGATATCCGTCCGGCTCGGCACCTGGGGCTGCACTCGGAAGAGAGCTTGCTGGAAGGCGGCCGACAGAGAAAGCTATATACCAGGGGGGGTCGCGGCGAAGTTCAGGGGCGCGCGCGCCAGCGCAGGAAGGACAAGGCGGCCGACGGAGCGCCGCGGGCTTTATATGTAGGGGGCGGAAGCGGGCACCGGCGCACACCCACGGACTGCGGCGCGGTGCTGGGAGGACGTGATTATTAGCCTCTCGAGAGAGGGGGAGGTTTATGGTCGCGGGTTTGGATCGACTGGTCAACGTGCTAAACGGATTTAGATAAGGGAGCTGGGTGGGGTGGGAGACGTTTTTATAGAAGGGGAAGCAGGTTCGGTTGAAAATTTATACAGTTTTGAGGAACGGACAGTGTGACGAGCATTATTGTGTTTCAGTATAAATTCAGTACAATTTTTAATAGAAACTCGTTTTCCGTGTAAAAGAAGGTGGAATCTTTTTTATTTAAGTGAATTTATGAAGATTTAAATGTTATTAACAGAAATGGATGGAATTGAATATATTATATCAGAGTAAATTCTCGGTTATAAAATTTATAAATTTACAAAGAAGCTTTTTCTTCGTAATGGAAATACAAAATATTTGCAAAATAGTAAAATTTCAGTACCCATGCAACATTTTTCATGACTATTGATCCGTGCAGTAAAGTATCTGTAAATGACATACCTTACTTGCACGTGCTGTTTTTTTAAAAAAATTACTCATACCGATATATCTACCTACGTATGCTTTAGTGCAAGTTCTAATTTTATTTTCCTGTAAATACTACATTTGTCGACACAATTTTTCAGAATATTATTTTGAATTTCAATTTAACTGCTGTAATTGTAAACTATTTATAAACTCGAAAATTACAAAATTTTAAATAATTCTTCCAGAAAATCTTTATACATCCATTATCTTTAATCAAAAACAATACTTTACTGCTCTCTTCGCAAATGCGAAAATGAAAATTTAATTAAAATTTAATTCGACGTTCAATTTAAAAAAAACGCCGCGGAACACGTGCCCGTCGGAGCCAGCCAGTCGGAATAAAATTACCGCTCTTAAGCGTATCAATTAAAAAATAACTGTGTGAGGAAACCCATCCAGACAAGATGACAAACGACCTCTCCCGAAGCAGCGAGGAAATTAATTCAATCGCCGCAAAACGATCCGCGAGGCGCGAGATCCGATTAAGCTCAATGCGCGCAATATGCAGCCGCCTTATCGCGATGGAAACGCGGACTATACATATCCGATCGGCGACATCAAAGCCCGTCACGCGAACGAAAGGATGAGGCAACTCTGTCCCGCGTATTTCTGGTTTACTACGACGCGCCGAGAGGCGCCTTCGACGCGCAGCGCATCCGATACGTAAGAATGAAAAAAGGGATATATGGAACTGCGACGAAGTCGGATTTTGAGTCATCGGCCTTGGGGGGGTTCGACGTCTAGCCTGGCGCTCGATCGCCAAGAATGACCGGCGCGCGCTTTGCCAAAGTGCAGGAGCGCAGCTGACCGCCTGCTGGGACCTTTAGCGCGATCAGCTGATTCGTCAGCTACGCGTGCTGTACGTAAAGTATGAATATACGTATGTATCTGTCAGAAATTGCTAACGATAAATTGTTTCACAGTGCATACTTTTTATGAACTAAAATAATTATTAAAATAACAGTAATATATGATTAAAATAAAATCTGCACTAAACGTAATATAATGTACCCCTTAATAATTGCAATTTCTTAAATTTTTTTGTCAAATTCAATTTTGACATCGAAGAAGCATTTACTTAAAATCAGCTGATATCAAACTATAGAATGAGGTCAAGCGACGTGTTTCTGGACCCCAAGTGGGCACGATAAATTTCGAGCGAGCCAATGACGCAGATCGCGTCTCTTGTTTCCCCGAAGAAAGTTTAATTGCGAACGATAGCCAGCAACTGCGATCATGAATGAATCCATGCCGTTTCGTTCTATATCGTCGTTTCATTGTTTTGCTGCTTTCTATATACGGACCTTCTGCACAATTTGCCTTTATTTTGAACGTATTTTACGTTTGCGATTGAAATTCAGAATTTTCTCCAACAATTTTGTACGAAGAAGAATAATATTTTAAAATATTATTTTTATAATTATATTCATTTTCGTTTTTTAACGGGATTACCTTCGTTTTCTTATCTTTTCAAGCCCTGCATTTCGGCAATCGCCGTATTTATACACGATTTTGATTAATTTTTTGTATTGTCTATTTTGTCAACACAACCCTGATGTGCATCCTCGCGCGCGACTAAATATCGCTTTCGCAATCGAAGCGCTTGCAAGCCTGCTGCGCATCTCATTGTCACCTACACGAGTGCATTATAACCTTTCTAACAGACTCGCACAAGCTCGTTTATGCGTTATTTAATTAGTAGATTTATCAAGGTTCGCGTCGCAGCTCGCCAAGATCGTCCTAATTGATAAAACCAGTGAAAATTCACAAAAAAACGCGCGCGTTTAATCACTCGGTTGAGAATTATTCGTTTAATGAATTGAAATTACCTCAAACGTAAAATTCTATAAAATAAAATAAAATCCTTCAACGCAAAAATCCTGAGAAATTAATTTAAATACGCTTCGAGCTATTATTAATTATTATCTCAGCATATTTAGGCTATTCGCTATAGGTGCCCTACACTTAAAAACAAACCTTGCGTAACGCGTTAAGCGCATATACGTCCATCCCTAATTACCTAACAATCGAGCCTGCTCTGTGCTCCTCCCTTTTTATATCCACTCGGGTTTTCCGTAAATCTTATCGAAAACCGATTAATTAATTTTAGTGCGCTTCGTTTCGACAGTTGCTCAACGCCAAGCTTCGCACCCAAATCAATCCTTGCGTAACGACATTGACACGCATACATAACCTGACATTGACAGTAGCATAAAACCTCAAAATTCTCGATAACGCCTGAAATTAAGCGCCCCGCGAGCAAACACCGGCCGCGCAAGTTGCAGTTTCATTCAGAAGAATCGATCGACCAGCTCGACAATCTGCCCCTTTTTAAAAACTTTCTCCTACGGTAACCTTCAAATTAAAAAAAAATTTCGAGCTTATACACCTTCGCTACCAGCCAGTCAGTGCCATACCAACTCAACAATTCTCTCGCACAATTAGCAGGGGAGAGAAAAAAGAAACTTACGGGTTGTTCGATATGCTCCCACTTCTCGCCCAAGTAATCCCAACTATCTTCGCACTTCGCCATCTTCGCCCGTGGAAATCTGTTCTCCTCTGCGGGTAGCTTTTAGTATCTCGTGGCTCCTCCGAAAGACTTCCTCTCGCACCACCGGTCCTGCAACTTTCTCCCTCCTCGCTGCGGTGCCTCGTTCACGCGCCGAATTGCGCGAGAAACGCGGAGGAGCGGAGGAACGCGAAAAATGGCACTTTTTCTGGTGTCAAGCACGAGTGCCGACGTCGGCACGGCCGAGTCTCTGCGCCGATCTTGGGCCGCCGGACCACAGCTTGCTCCGCGAGAGAGAGAGAAAGAGAGAGAGAGACGGAAGGAGGAGAGAAAGAGAGGCCGATGCCAAGGCAATGCTGCTGCTGCTGCTGCGTGCGCTGCGGGGGCTAGAAATACGCGCAGTGTGCCTCCTCCTGAGACGCAGGTATTTTGGGCGAGCCAGACGCGCGACGGAGAGCTGCTCCCTCGAGCCCGCGAACTTCTCGCGCGAGTTTCGAGACGACTCGCGGGGAATATCGGCGCGGTTGCTTATGATTTTGGTTAATTGGGATATACTTGTTACTGAGAATTTGGATGCGTCTGAAGGCATGAACATTTTGGAATTTGGACCGAAAGTTTAGCGAACCTGCTAATGCACGCGACTGATGATTCTGTCGTTCAAAATAATGATTCGCGCCATTACCGTGTGATGGTGCCAGAAGTCTTTCTTGCATCGTCGTTACCGGTTTAAAAATGTCTGAAAAATTATGTAATTTCTTACAAAAAGTACTTAATGGTAAATTAAATAGTTCATTGTTCACAATTGCTTATTGATACACCATGATTCGATAAATTAGACCCCTTTATACGGGTGTTTAAATTAAAAATTTTATGAATGAATAAAGTTGCATAAATTGTATATGTTTTACTTGGCAAGTTAAATTTTCTTTAAGATCGGCGATGCACTGCAAATCTTTATTTATATTCAAGCGGTTGTCGTTTCACCAATTGAATCATCGTACATTTGTAGTATCATTTCAATTCTTCAACGCTCGTTTTGTTTTGTTACTTAGACACGTTGAAATAATTTCAATCCAAATAAATAGAAATTAATGAATTCTCACCTCACCGTCGTCATGGTTCTATTGGCGCGGAGTTCGTTACCACTTTCAAAGCTGATGAAATTCAACAACTCCAGTCTAAAAAGCGCTTGATGATTCCGCGCGCATCGACTCCTGAAGTATACATGTGCCTGCGGCGTCTGTCGCGCAGTTTAACGCCTTCGATTTTACGAACGTGACTCGCATGAATCACCTTTGATCTAGTTGTAAAAAGAAGAAAAAAGAGAAAATCGTGTATTATTGCTAAAGAGTTTACAAATATTACAAAATTTGAGGACTTACTATAAGGTATACGAACATTGATGGATATTAAAAAAAAAATATGAGGAAATTTTAATGTTACTTTTGACTTGCCTTCGGCGCGCTTCCGCATGCCTTGATTTATTCTTTGTACAGTTATTACGTATATACTAATACTATTTCCAATGAATAAAACTACGTTAGATAAAAATAAAAAATCAATTTTAAGATATTCTCGAGCCCCCAAAGTGACTGTTAATATTTAGTTACTAACTGCAAATATCAAAGATAAGACCGGGTGACCTAAATTAAGATATATCATTCTATTGATTATTAATTTTGGAAAATCCACACTAGCGAAATGTTGTCATAAAGTCAGGATGGCCGAGCGGTCTAAGGCGCTGCGTTCAGGTCGCAGTCCACTCTGTGGGCGTGGGTTCGAATCCCACTTCTGACATACTTTTTTGCATTTTTGCTCGTATTTTGTATGCTTGGATATATCCTGATTGCTTGCAAAATGCTTTTATTGCTTTAAATGCTGCCGTATTTGCACAAGTAAAATATTGGAAATTGTCACGTTCTAGTAAAATTATTGCATACCTTACATAGCTTAATTTTAATCAGTTAGTAAAATTTACCTACATATATAACAGTTTTCGAATTCAGATTCTGTTTACTATTTTTTCACGCGATATTTTTAATATGATTAGTAAAATCTGCTTATATGAGAGACTTCTTAGATGAGCTAAAAGGAATCAAATCTAAAATAACTACTTATTTGAAAATTAATTTTACTAAAAGTTTTATCTAGTGGTTGGATTAGATAATGTATAAGTCATCAAACTAATGTATCCAATTTAAACGTCAATAAATTTACCAGTAACAAGTCTTTTCAAGTGTAATGAACTCTAGTGCACTGGAATTTTAAATTTAATTCTGTATAATTACTATAATTTATAAACACTGCCAATCTAATTTTTAAAAATTATAAAAAACTAAATTTGGCTTTTTTAAAACGAATTTGAGTTCAAAACGTAATAATTCGGTAATCAAAAAACAATCAGTTATAAATAAGACAAATAAAACCATTGAGTCGCCACTATATATAATACCCTTCTTAAGGAGGATCATCGATCAAAATCTCACCTTATGGAAAAGAATTCGTGTCATATTTTGCAATGATCTAATAGTTTGAATGAAAATATATGTAACTTTGTGCAATGAAAAGAATATTGCGTACCGTAGGTTGTAACACAAAAAATGGATATATTGTTAATTTAAAGAATAACTTTAACCGGAATTGTTCTTTGTTTTTCATTCCACTCTAATGTATGAGGGCTCATTCCTTAATAAATACATTATATAAATATATCAAATTAAAATTTTTGTACAGGTTTATAAATTATAAATAGAATCTTTGTTTACCGGCATTTGAATGTAAAAAAGTAGATTGTACTAATATGTTCCTCTTTTCACCATGGATGATTCGTAAAAGTTGGTCCCACACAAATGAAATATCTCTTCATTCTTCACACATTCAAAGTCTACACATTCAAAGTCTAACTCACATCATTCCATTCGAAGTTCGGTAAAACAAAGCACTACAGCAAGAAAGCCCTCATCTGCATTTGTTTACACGACACGTGGTTGGCAAGCTTGCTCTTATTGGCGAATAGCGTGCAACACCGACAACCGACACTGCGGTCGCGCGCGAGTTGTGCCGCTTGTTAATAATCCGCATCCGTCCAGCATCCTTTCGCCCTCGGCTTCAAGTATTTTTGAGAGCAGCGTCAAACTTCAGTAAAACAAAGGCGTCTTGCATTTTCTAATTGTTGCAGTGCGATAATTTACACAGTAGAGAGTGTCAACATGGCCGACGACGATGTGTTAGTCTCGATTTCAGGTCCTGCTTTGTCGCTCATGCTTTATGAGAATACAAGATACGGAGATATAGTAAGTTTTCTGAGTTTTTTAAAACTTTTTTTGGGGGTTTTTCCGAGTCCAGGCACAGGTGGTTCAAAAGATTGAGGTCAAAACTAACCTCACTTTGTAAAGCGGTTGGAGATTCTGTTTACGTTAGACTTTTTGGTTCTTCTTGGTATTGTAAACGTTCTTGAGCACTTTGTTTTGGCATTACAATTATTTCAGATTTCTTTACATTTTTTATTAATTCACTGAGCTTATATTATTTATTTGACGTGGTTTTTGAAAATTTATATATCTAGAAATTATTCTTATTAACAAATATTTACTATTTCAGATAGGCTTTTTTTTGGGAGAAGTTCGTGTTTATATTTCAAAAAAAGTTACAGATGCTGAAAGAGATATTCAGCATATAAAAAGACACATTAGTAAGTATTAACTACTCATGTAGAAATTTTTATAACAAAAAATATTTTAAAGTAATGTACATAGATGTCTTCAATAAATCATTATACTTTTTTAGATATAAAAACAGTACTTACCGCTCCTCCTGATCCATTTTATAATTCTGTTGGTGAAATTGATGAAGAGAAGTTACAATTGTTTCTAAGAGAGAATCAAAAAGAAGTGGTTGGATGGTACCACTATCAAAGAGATCAAGGTTTAAAAGCGACATATCGGGATAAATTATTGCATTCTGAATTTTCAAAATATTTTTGTAATATAAATGACTTACTAGTTCAGGAGAACTTCATATTTGGTCTTTTAACAACTTCAGAGTCTGAAGTAGGTGGAACACATAAGTTTAAATACTGTTTATTAAACAAACGAAAGTAAGTATAAATTTAACTAAAAGTATTATCCTTTGAATTATATTTTATTAAAGTAGGCTACTACATTAATGTCTGAATTATATTTATTTTCAGTGAAGAGTTTAAACCAATATCTTTAAAAATAGATAATTTAGGTACTAATTCATCCCGGGTTGATGGCTCAGATTATAAACTTAGTCCTAATGCATCCTCTGTCAAATCTGATGCTTTTGACAAAGTATATGCATCTTTAAGGTAAATATTAAATTGATGTAATTCAAAGTTACTACATGTATTTTTAATAATTTAATCTATATTTAAACAATTACAGGGGGAAATTAGACAGAACAACTGGAGTTGAATCTGTAAATTTAATACAAAAGGCTGCAGAACATTTTTTAGAGAAATTACTTCCAGAAGTTGCTAGAACTGATAAACTAGTGTCGAAACTTGAGCGTGAAATTATCATTCTTCGGAGTGAACTTATTTCTCAGGCATATGAAAAGGCTAAGTTAGAACATGAAATGCGTGAAATGCAGATTGATGCCGAAACTTCTACAGAAGCTGTTACAGAGTTAGAACCACTTCACCCCACATTACTCAAACTTATTAAGGTAAATGAACAAATTTTATATATTTTGGCATAATAAGCAATGTTAGATAATTAACATTTTATTTAGAATTTGATCAATATAATTAAGCAATTAAACTTCTTACTATTATTTTAAAATAACATTTGAAAATTTATATTGAAGTATTTATCAATGCTTTTCTACATAAACTTTTTCATACTCAAACACTTAACAGTATTTATTCTTTTACTAATTAATGAAAATTATTTCAGAAAACTCCAAAATTATTCCGTTTACTTGATCTGTTTAGTTTCACATAATGAAGATACTTAAGAAATCATTCATAATGCACAACTTTAGATTATTATTGGCTTAATGATATTTATAAATTTTTCTACACTTTTTATTAATAAACTGATTAATAGCATAACTTATTTAAAGTTGTTTGGATGCACTGTAATTAAACATTATAATGTTTCTGCTGGATTGTTTTCACTTGTATAATTGCAAAAAAGGAGTAATTAATATTTTGCGAATTTTTTTTAATTTTTGGAATGTACTTAA
Source organism: Ormyrus pomaceus (assembly GCA_900474385.1). Lineage (NCBI taxonomy): Eukaryota > Metazoa > Arthropoda > Insecta > Hymenoptera > Ormyridae > Ormyrus > Ormyrus pomaceus. The sequence goes on from UCOM01001369.1 coordinate 21,594, forward strand.
TATTTACATTATCTATGTATAATTAATTTTTCTACATTATTAAAAAAATCAATTACTACAATAAATATTTGTGATGGGTAGTTTTTCTTCTGGTTTGGTTTTTTAATACTGAACGTGATGGATGCATTAATTATTAATAATCATTAGATTATTTCCAGTGTTGATATTTTTTAAGTAACACTGGTGTGTACTGTAACTCAAAATCAATTTCCAGAATACAGAAACGGGCGGTGCCGCTGACTCAAAACTATTGGACCAGACAAACCTGAAAGAGGAATCTAATGTTAAACGGGTGCGGGAGTGGGAAAAAGCATTAAGTACTTCAGAAATTGGGAAAGCTAATATTAGTACAATAAAGCAACTAGAGACTTCCAAATTGTTGGACAATGACAGTAAGAGTACTGATACAATAGAAACTAAAACACAGAAGTCGAAGAAGCAGCCCATTCATGAGTTCATAGAGTCCTCAGTGAGGAATAATTGTTCAGATATTCAGGTGTTTAAGTCGCCTACCCATGACACCACAGATCCCTAAATCGACTTCTAGTTTATCAAGGATTATTGTTGTCTAATGTTGTACATAATTGGTGTAAATATTTTTAAAGAGACCTTAAGACACTACATGTGGAAGTGAAAAATGAAACGCCAAACATATTTTGTTCACTTTATTATATTTTTCAATTTTCTGTTTTTTTTTTAACTTTACGTGTTATTGCAATTCCTTTTGTAAATATACGTAAGTTTAATGCGGAATGAGTTAAAAACAGTCAGTTCCTGGGTGGGCGACTCTTTTTTTTTTGCACATGATTCGTGAGTGATAAAAAAATTAGTCGTTGCCCAAATCGCGAATATAAAGAGAGACCTTTTGCACTGCAAAAGAATATACAAATATATATATATAAAATTTAAGTATTATAGTTATATTTTTTAAAGTATGTCCGCGGGATTGTTGGGAAGTCCAGTGACTTCCCAGATGGTCGCCGCAAGTCGTCTCGAGTGCTCAAGCACGCACGACGATGTTACTAAGCCCAAATGTACACAGTAAAGCTCATAAATTCGAATCTTGTTTGGCGAGATTTTTGGGAAGTATGCTTCTGCTAATTTCCTGAAAAAAAATGCATGATTATTGATATGTATAAAAACTATAAGGACTTTTTACAGGGAAATATTCTTATGAACAATTAATGTGAAAGAATTTAATTTTTTACTACTATAAAGTATTTATAAAGAATTTTAAATTATTTTTTATTAAAAAACATCGTAATTAAAAAAAACTTCAGTTCAGAACTGGTACTTGTTAAGAACAAATTTTAATGTAAACCAAAGAATCAATTAGTAATTCAATGCAAATAAATTTTTAAATGTTTCATAATAATTGGAAAAATAAATTTTCCTGAAGCTTGATTGTATAAATAAAAGATATAGAACTTATAATTAATTACTTAGTAGCATATAATTTTTAAAAATGAATTGTATCATCTGTTGTCGAAACAGTATATCTTTATAAGAAGAGTACCTAAATCTATAAAATCTATAGTAACCGTAATTACCTGTAATAATCTCCGCAAAGAATACCAGGAACGGGGAAATTCTTTAATATGTGATTGAAGTACGTTTTGCACTTGAGCGGTGAGCCCTGCAAAACAAGTTATTTGTTTGTTATGAACTATTCTCGTTGTAAACAATTTAATGATTGTATTTATGATAACGTACCGAGCTGTCTTCAAACCACAAAAAGTAGGCATAGTTAAAGGTTGTATCTTTCCACATTATGGACATATGTCCCTCCTGCAGATGCAGTCTGCTTTGCTCGACCATCGTCCATATCTGCGGAAATTTTTTAATTTTTTAGTCTCTATTTTTTATCTTAATCTACTATGGCTTGAAAAGTAAATTATATCGTACTTTTTTGTCAATTTTAACAACGAATGTTATGCTTAATGCTTAATTTGTGACTAATTATCTTTACCATACTTAGAAAAAAATTAATTTACTTAACACTTTGTACTTTACTTTTGCAACGTATAAGTAAATTTTAAAAATTTGTAACTTTATTTTACTATTATTAATAAAAAGAAAATATGGAAAGCTTACCTTTTTCGTTGTTAATGTTAATGTTTCAGAATTGGTAAAATCTATCGTTGGAGTGGTTAACCTGTGAGTTGTTCTGTCGATGTATATAAAATGCACTAGACCAGGAAATTCTTCCAGATATTTGTTGATGGTTAGGGAAGTTCTCGTAGATATAGAATATTAAGCATTAAGGACAGATACTTAGAAGCACATTTATGACACATGAAGCAAAATTCATTTTCTAAAAGAAGTAGCTTTCATTTCTTTAAGTTGAAGAAATGAATCATTTTACATTTAGAAAATATTTTAAAAAACATTTTATATTAACAATACAGATTAGAAGAACAAAGTTGAAAGCATTTTTTAAAGAAAATTATAAATTATATTTAAGAATTTAATAAAGTTTTTTCAACAAAGTTCTTAATAAATATGTAAGAAAAGGATATGATCCAATTGTGAAATTTTTCAAAGCTTTAACTTTGAGAAAATCACTGAAGTCGTTTAACTTTTGACTGACAAGTCTGCTTACAGTATTTATCACGTCTGTTCCATGTTTCAAAAAATTATTGTCAAGACAAATTAACCTGAATAAGTCTTTTAGAACGTCAATAAAACCGCTTGTGTTTGATTCTATTTGTAAAATAGATTCCGGATCTCTCGATTTAAGAAGCTCTGTATATTTTTTTCTAACAAAATCCCATTTGACTTGTAATCTCCTTTGGCACATATCAACATCATTGTTGATATGGGACCTGTTTTTCTTTATACCCTCTAAAGTTTTTTTGATGGATGCTTCTAAATTATCAAATGCTGGCCTCAATTCATCGATATCTCTTTGTAATTGAAGTCCATTTATAATGTTTAAATGAAAAAAGGTGTCATATAGTCCAGATGAAATAGCCAAAGTTGTCATTTCCACTATTGTTACTAAATTTATTCCTTCAGCTAATTCAGATATGTGAACAGCATTAGATGTGTAACCACTTTCTTCAGAGCCAAGAAGCACCACTTGACTGTAAAGACCATCAGCTGCATATGAACATAATCCCTCGCTTATGGATGGATTTCTAGAACCTTCTAAAATATGAACATTAAATTTATTTATGTTTTAATAGAGCTCATCTTAAAATTTTTTCGAAACTAACTTACCAAATAAATTACTTATGTCTTCAGACGTTGGATTTGATAGTTTTCCAAAACTTTCTTCTTCTTTATTTCCAGAACCACTATCTGGCAAGAGAATAAAATTTTCTTTGGCACTTTTTTCACAAGCATTATCTTCATTATTTCTATTATTATTAGCTACATAGCACAAAAGAATCATCAACATAATATCTGATGCTAGCAGATCCTGTGCATTTTTACTTGAAAACAGAGATAAAAATTTATGTTCGACTAATACCAATACATGCACATTTGCAAATTCTGGTTGAGCCTTCAATTTGTCAGATGCATCACTTAATACCCTTAAAGTTGCTGTTGCCAAATCTGAATTTACTGACAATTGTTCCACTGCTTCAGTCAGCATGTTCTGTTCAGATCCTCTTAAGTCGCTCCAAGCATCTAATAGATGTGAAACCATTTGAACTTTTTGTTTACTGGTTTTTAATCTGAAAATAAAAATATTAATGAATTAAATTATACTAAAAATTACTTTAAATTATATAAGATTTCAATAAAAAATAGCAGGAAAAAATTATCTTTTGATATCATTTACATCAGTTATGAAATATATAAAAAGGAGAATTAGTTTATGTGCACAAATTGACTTATTATACCCACATAGAAACATCTGGACCACAAAGATGCCTTACAATAGTAACACAAACACCTAAGGTTCTCCTCATCAGCTCCACCTCCTCATTGGAAACATATATAAAAGTGTACCCCATGTACTCATCAAACACCATACTTGTGCCATCCTGACACTTCATGGCAGTGTAGGTATTACCGAACTGCGAAGCCATAACGTGCTGCGAAGTGACAATAGGCGAGAACAATTGCATAATAACGTTCGGACTGGGCTTGAAACTCCCTTCGCTCTCGTCCTGAAACGCGAAAGAAACGTATGTACGTTATTACTCGAGCAGAAGGCTAGCAGTAGGCCAAAAATTGGGTGGACCTACTGTTTACAAACAAGCGACACACGCACCTTGCCCTCGGCGAGCAGCCCCTGGAGCTTGGCCAGCTTCTGTACATGGCTGGCGAACCTGCCGTTGCACTTGGTGAAGAGGACGTCGTTCAGGTGGTCGAATATCAGGATTCCCCGCATTTTCGAAGCGTCCGCCAAAGGACGGTCTTTCGTTTTTAAGCAGCTACTACTGGTGGAATGCGCGCTCGCGGCATTACGTAAAATATATCCTCGGGAGAAGAGTCGCGTAGGCGCTGTGCTGTGTTCACCGCCGTGTTATTGAACGCACGCGGCCGTCAAATAACAGGTTCTTCGCTTCTCTGACATTTCGCGCGCGCCGCTCTGCCCGTCGGCTTATTATACTGCGCGGAGGTGCGGCGAGGAGTGCGCGCTGCCGCCGACGACGCACTTCAGATGTCACTAGCGCCGGTCATTGATTTTTTATCGGGGAAAACGGGCCTCGTGGTTTGTTTGAATTCTCTGTTTATGTAATGGACTGCGTGTTGGAGTTGGGAGATATACCGGGATATCTTTTAACACGCGGGAGTTGTTACTTTTGGCTTTTATTCGGTTGGAAAGAGATTTTTGCGAATCGTTTCCTTCGGTGCAGAGAAGGAGATACTAAATGTATCTTTTAATCAATGTCGATTAATAATTTTGCCCGATAATTAATCAGAGATCAGTTCGTTGTGCCTTCGAGCGTTAATTAATAGATGTCAAAGTAACTTTTTTTTTTTAATTTATTGCTTTAAATTTTAATGAGTGAATACATGCATGTAAGAAATAAGATTTGTTTTAAATTTAAGGAAAAAAATTGATTTTAACAAGTCGTTGTAACAAATGCAATTGGCAATTTCGGTTCGTGAAATTTATATGCATGGCACGACGCTGATAATTAAAATTAATTGCAATGATTGCAGTACAGACATTGTTATACTGTATTAGCGATAAGCAAATGTTATCTCAAGCGGACTTTCTTTCAGTTTTTCTCTATAAATATACCGATGTTAAATACGAGATTAATCTCGTGCGTCACATCACAATATTGTGAGTCATATATACTTAAGTACTAGTAGAATTCTTGGCAAATGTACCTTACAATGTTTTTATATAAAAGAACAAGTATTTTAAATGCATAAAAAAAATAAATTAAAAAAAAAAATATAATAAAGCGAGGATGTGGATAGAAACAGTTTGGAGAGGTAATAAATAATCGAGTACGCAAGGATGATGTATTTATAGTAACACAAATATATTTATAATTTGTCTCGAATAAAAATTAACTTTTACAAGGCTAACAAATACGCTACATTCAAATCTCTTGAACGTAAAACGTACGGATCACGTCAAGTTACAAAAACTTACTATCGAATAATCAATTAATTACTTAAATATATGAAAAATGGCAAATGTCATATCGCACAAATCGAGCTGCACAAAACTTTCCAGCCTCCGCCGATACGATGACGAACTCCTCCGTGAATGTCCACACAGCTTCATTGCTTAAAGTTATCGAGACAGTTTTTTATATACGCAAAGGTATTCACATACGGAGTTCCACGGCTGAAGATGCGAACGATTCTGTTTTTTTTTCTTTTTTTTTTTATAGTTAGAGCACCCTGTTGTGACACTTATTACTTCGGTAACGCAAAACTACGCAGTATTCTACTGTTGAAATGATCATCCGTACTGCCCTTAGTTTTGTGCATCTTGCTTTAATTGGCCGACGTAAGTTGGACGAAATTCTTTGTCGTCCGTAGGCCTTAAAAGTGTTATACTTTATAGTTTGCAAGAGGATATATCCAGGAAAATTCAGCGTGAAGCTAATCGTTGTTAGGCACTGATAAAATGTATTCTTTCGCTAAACTATACATATAAAGTAGGTATCACCAATTTTTTTTTTGGCTGATTAGATTCTTCGAAAATAAGCTTAAAATACTTTTTTTAATCCAATATCTTATTAATTCTCGCTAAATATAATGAGTTATTAAGTGCTTTAGGTAAAAATTTTAATTAGACTTGAAAAGCAAAGGTTCTGGATGTACCCTCTTCTAAGAGCTGTAGTTTTTTACTTGGTAACAGTTAAAATCATTAGTTTTGTGCCTCGCCCCAATTTTCGCACTCAAAAAATGCAAAATCGATCGTGACTTATGAGGACACTATGAAGATTCTCGGTAAACAATCGAATCGCATTTACTTAACCGTTAAGAAATAAGTGTACAAATCATCAGCACAGTCTCCTCTTAAGTGACTCCAAAAAAAAAACGCACCTTCCTTTTATCCTTAAAAATAAATCCATACAAATAATGGAAAATCCTTTTGGTTTACGCTTCTCCCCGCCTTTTTTACATCAGCAACGTTCGGTTAATAGTTTCATGACTAGATCGTGAAAGTTTACTCCATTGCCCCGCACAACTTTCGTAGTGTTTTTTTTTTTGTTTTCTTAATTCACCTTAAATCGATATTACTATACTTAGAAAAGATTTCTCGTTTAATCAATCTTCTTCTCTATTTTTTTCCTCGTGTAAATAATATTTATGTATATATGTACATACAAGAATTTTAATATTTATAATAATCTATAACTGTTTATATATATATCTCATTTCTTCAAATTTATTATAGAACGCGCAATTCGATTCTCGATTACAGGCTGCGATCCCGATTTCGTAATAACAATTTGGTTATCTCCATCTCGCGATATCGTTCCGATTAAGCGCGCTTTTACGTCACTGGATATCCTGCTGGTACTTGTACGAGTCTCAATTGCGTAAACTCTCGATAATTTCGCAGTAAAGCAGTGTCTTTTTCAAATCCACACCTTTGGTTTGCTTTCTTTAGAACTGAGTTATCTTAAGTTTTTTTTTTTGGTAAAAGTACAGAGAGACAGAGAAGCTCAGCGTTGACAGACAAAGTAGATTTGTTGTATAAGATCGTAGATAAATTTGAAGAACATGAAAATCGAACGCGTTATCATTGAGTGGGAAGGATCGAATCCTAAAGGGAATTTTGCTTCCGTAAACTGTGAGAAGGAAAATTCTGTTTAGGTCTTGTTTATACTTAATTCGAAAGGACTCTTAAAAATTGGAAAAGATCGTTGCAAAAGTCGATCGTCGGTTCAATTTGAGTTTCTCTTTGGTTTTGTTTACTTCAATGTTTTTCTAGAAAAATATTTTGCGTTGTTAATTAAGGGTTGATCGAGCGAATCTTTCGGAAAAAAATACCGAATTTACAAAAATATCATAGGAAAGTGTATAATTCAAAAGCTGCTTTTTTACTTCAATTATACCGATTTACACCTATATCGGTTTAAAAACTCTAAACGGAAGATTGAGACGTGTTTTCTTTAAAAAAAAAAAGAAAAATTAATTCACGTTACTTTTAAAATGTTTCGGAAAAACCGTCAATCATAAAATCTCGCGTCTCAATCTCCTCAACTAATTTAAAATCACGTCAAATATGTCGCATATTTGAACTGTCGCTAAAAACTGGAATGTCTCGAAGTCATGGAAATGCTTCATTTCTGAGGATAATTACATCTTTTTTCTTTTTCACAACGACTCGCTGGATCATGTAAAGCGAAGAAGATTGCGAGACGCCGTCGGTGCGCTTCGACCTTTCTTTTTTTTTTCATTAAAGCTCTAATTGTAATTAAAAGTAATGCGTAATAGGCCCGGCTAAAATTGTACGAATGACTCGAGAGACGGTTCGCTTAAGAGTACATATTTCAATTAATTGCTCATGCACGTCGATTACAATAAGTTACTTAATACATCGTGGGCTAAAGGCAACTGTCTACTTTGTTTGGTTTTTTCGCCATTTTTTTCTTTTCTTTCAATTTTGGTATATAATTTCGAGTAAAATTACGCGCATCCTCATTTCGTATCGTATCTAAAATTGCGGCAAGCTGTACAAAGGAAATTGCATCTCTCATTTTAACAGTTTGAAATTAAGCTTCTATTGTGTAGTTTTTTTTTTTTTTTAGTTTTTGACAAGTATTTAATTAGCCTTAACTTTCTAAGGAAGTTTATTTATCTCAGCAACGACTTACGGTCAAGTGGAAAATTTCTTTTATCTACAGCCGATAGATTTGTGAAAAATGCGAGACGACTTTATTAATAATAAGATGCAAGAATAAGAGTTGTTGCATTATAGGTCAATAATCACATTACATATTTTTCAATTGCCCTCGATAAATCATTTCTTTTTAACTCGGATAAATTTGTTTAATAAATATAAAGCGAAAGCACTCAACGAAGATAAATAGTTGTCAAAAACTAGAACGCGCAAACAAAAATACTGATAACAATAAACAATAAATTCACGCGAACGCCTTAAAAAAATATCCGCGACGATTCGTCTCGTCGTCAAAACGAGAGATACTACGTTATACTTTCGCGAATCATTAAAAATCATCTCGCAAAGAATACATCCCTCGGAACAGCGGCAATCGATAAAATATCCCCGCGGCTTCGGCGGGGGTGTAGTGTCCCAAAAAATGCGCACCTCCTCGAAGACAAAATACAATGATATATCGACAATAAAACCTCCCTTTAAAATCGACAATATAATTTGATCACAATGTTTCTTAGTTATCCTCCGCGTTGCCGCGCGCTCAGCGCCCAAGCAAACGATTCGTCAACAATCGCAACTAAAATCTCTCGAGTGCCCTTTTTTTTTTATCGCGAGGCTTTTTTAAAACGACCTCCTTTTTCGCTTTTAGCCTTCTCTTCTCGGGTCGTGTGGATCGCGCGAAATTAACAATCAGCTAAGCCCTTTTTAAAACCGATCGAAACGTAAAAACAGGATGAAACATACCACCGACCGAAAAGCTCTACAATCAATCCGACCCTCTTCGCGAACCGGCTTAAAATCGCAAAGCGACCCCTTTCCGCCTCCTCCGAGCTCCTCTTGCACCGTCGCTCGAAGGGGCGAGAAAAGCTGCCGGCGACGCAGCAAAATCTCTCCTCGGCCGTGGGAAGCCTGATGGTGTCTCCCCGCGAATCCTTCCTCTCTCGAGAGAGAGAGCCGAATCGGCGACAGAGAGATAGAGACAGAGACAGAGAGAGCGACGGCCTTCATGACTCGGAGGACATGAGCTGGACGCTGTCCTCTGCCGAGCGGTGCAGTCGGCGGACCTCCGAGAGCGAGCGGATCGGCGTCGGGTTCAGCAGCGAGAACGTGTGCGAGTGCCGATCTGTTGGAAGAGGAAAATGCGGTTAGTCCTGCTGGCTTGGGGGGGTTTCTTAGTTTTTACTGCTATTTATGGCTGTTTTCTGGTAGTTAGGTTTTTTTTTAAATTAATCTATTCATTAATAAGGTATCGTTGTTTCATTAATATTCAATGAAAATCGAGCGAAGCTCCGTGACGATGCAGCGGAGTTTAATAGAGCGACGTTTCAAGGCGAAACCCTGAAATGATAAAAAAGGGCGAAAATAAAAAGCGAAACGCGAATCTTTGGCTCGTCGGCCTTGAAACTTATTCAATTCGAAATTCGCGATTACCGCTTTAATAGCCAATTAGTACATCCGGCTCAGCCCTCCCTCTCGTTTAAAAATAACGAAATCCCGCGGCAGAAAGGAGCCGCCGCCCCGAAACTTTAAATTGCGCGTCCGAGGCGAGGAGTTTTGACTTTGAGGCGGAGGCTCTAATAATTCAAAGTCGCCGCTATCGGCTCTGAATAATGGCGAGAGACATTGTACATACATTCGCCGTATAACGCATATTTCACTCGGTGCGGTTAATGCCGAGTGACGGCTCGGTGTATGTGTGCGCGGATCTGCATAAATATATAGCGAAGGGAAAGTGCATTTCGCGACTCTGTTCGCGAATCGGCTTATACGTTTGTCACTTCGATTATTATGGGTCTAATTTAATTTTAAAAATCGCCTTTGCACCGGGAAAGAAAATCGATCATCGTTATCATTATTATTAAAATAATACTTTTAATTTACGATTAATAAATATGGTGGAATTTTAACAGTTATAATATCATTGTAATGGTTACAGCGTAATTTTAATAATTAATTTGAGCGTGCATATTAACATTAAATACGTATTATATTTGACGCGTTATTAAATATTGCAATTTTCGGTACGGGAAATAATTCGAATTCGAATTTTTCAGGTGAATTGAATTATTAACTTTATATCTGATAGAGTTTCTCAAAGACTTACGTAACTACGAATGTGGTCTCTCAAGCTGTATATGTTCTTCGAAACCGCAAGTTGCAGCTTTCTCGTTGAAAACTTATACCGTACGAGCGTGATTTCTTTTCGGAAACTACATTTCTCGCATTCCCTCTTGTTTCGCGTCGTCCGAGTGTACAGCAATTTTTTACAATTGGCAAAAATTTTACTTTCAAACGACTAAATTTTCCGATCGACTTTTAAAAAATTCAGCTCCTTTCATCGCCAATAACAACTTTCCCCAATCCGCCTCCCCGAAGTTTCGAACGAAGCAGTCGTCGATAACTCGATGAAAAAGCCGGGCAGCAGCAACAGCAGCAGCAGCCGCCAAAGCGAATTCTCGCGCCGGCCGTCAATGTCAGGGTTTACGCCTCGGCTTAGGCGCATTCGGGATCGATCAGCGGGCCGTGGAGCAAAACAAATATCCGCGCGGGTACGGGCACACACGTCGTACAAGTGCAATAAACCTTGGCCGAATGAATTTCAGCTGTCGCGCTCGCGACATTGAAAGCCGTCGCGAGGCTGATGCCGCTCTTCTCTAAACGGAGACTTGTTTTTTCGAAAGAGACGAAAGAGACTGCATTAGGATTTGAGGCGGAGGAGTTTTTTTTGAGGTGCCGCTGAATGCGGATGGGGAGGGTGGAAGGGGGTGGATGCGATTGATTATTTTTTTGTTTTCTGTTTTTTTGTACAGCTTCAGATTTAATTCAGTTTCTTTGTCTCAAAGCGGAAACGGAAAATGAATTTCGTTGCCCTACTTTTTTTTTCAACAAATGTACAGCTTTGTAGACAGGCTTTTGTGAAATGCACCAGTTTTCGAAACTTTCGAACAGCGTTCTAGTGACAAACTTTCTAGCGCGCCTAGTGATACCGGGCTTTTAAAGTGAAAATATTAATTTTAAAAACGAATTTCCTTCAACGACAAGAATGCACGAAAAGTTCGGAGGAGATTTATGTCCAAGCTGTTCCTTTGCGAGACGCGCGCCTCGCATCGAAAATACCTCGAAATTCCCGCGGAATTTAAAACGTCACGTTCCCAAACCTCCTCGCTCGCCACCACCCCAAAATGACGACAAAAACCCCTTTTTAAAATCCGGCACGAACTTACGCGGGAAAAAACTCTCCCGCAAGAGAGCTAAAGAAGCAGTTTAAAAATAAAAAGCTCACCGGCGGAAGGCACGAACTCGCTCGCCCGCAATAAATAACCGTCCGCGCGCGGCCCGGCAGGAAACGAAGCGGCTGAATAAACCAGCTTGCGTCCGAAAGCGCTCTGGAAAGAGAGAGAGAGAGAGAGGGCGGCGCATAATAATAAAGTTCGCGCGTGCCGCTAAACGTCGGATTAATGCATTCCGCGCGCGATGCAGTTTCGGGGGCTTTGAGAATATATAGGGAATCGATAAATCCGCGCTTACATCATCATCTTTCGCCGGAAGGTCGAGGACTACGGGCCGATTTACGTAATCGCGCGCGCGGCGAGCTTCCTCTCTCTCCTGGTTCTTTCTTTTTTTCGAGGGTCCTCCGAGAGAGCCGCCGCCGGCTTCGCTTCTAATTATTGCGCCGGGGGGGATCCTTCAGTCGACCGGCGAGTAATTGGACTGTTTGCGGTGGGGCTTTCTTTTTTTTTCGCGGGGGTTTTGGAGGATTTTTGATTCGATCGGATGGGGGATTAGTTTTCTGCCTTCGAGGGGTTTGAAATTTAGAGCGACTTGGCTCGGAGAGTAAATGGAATTATGATCCGATAATTAGAAGGAAATTTTTCGCGCTTTTAAAACTTAATTATTAAAATTTTTGCCTACGTAAATTCTCTAAAATTTTGAAAAAGCATCAGAACTTTTTAAAAGGCACCTCTATTTTTCGAGAACTTTAAACATTAAATTTAACTTTAAACTTTAACCCGCGGTCCGATTCCTCGAGACACCGACCCCCCTCCGGAGAACAGCTTCTCCCTCGAACGACTGACGTACCTCTGATCTCCATGGAGCCCTCGCTCTTGGGCTGGTCGTCGCGGTGCAGCATCGATTTCGGGGAGGTCGCGGCGGCCCGGTGCTGCTGCTGCGTCGGCTCGGACCTGCTGCCCGGGCTGTCCTGCTGCTGCTGATGGGGGAAGTGGAACATCGGGGTGCGCGACCAGGAGGCCGGCGGCGGGCTGCGCACCAGGTGCTCGTGCACCTGCGCCAGGGTCAGAGGGTCCGTGTCGCCGAATTCCTGCAAGGATACGGAGGCTGTACTGTGGGCTTTCTGGTTGGTCGGCTTGCTTTCTTTCGAGGCAGTTCGAGGACTTGGGTATTAGGGATTCTTTTGAGTGTTGTAGAAGAGTTTCTTTCGAATTTTCTTGTCTTTTGCAATTTATAGCGATTTTTGTTACAAGAGTATACATTGAAATTTAATTCAATATTTTAATATTTTTTTTTGTTAAGGTCGAAATTTTATAGACTTGTTTTTTTATTGAAAGAAGAATTTTTACGGAAACATAGTTTTTCAAACTTTATCGATTGTACAATATGTGAAAGTCAAACATACTGAATTAAAAAAGGTCAGTAATGAATTTGTGTTTTAATAAATCTGAAGTACAGAAGATAATCCGATTAAACTTAAATTAATCGAAAACAATATTTAATTTCTACAATTTTTTCCGAATGTAAATTATAAATTTACTTAAAAGTTATTTACTGCTGCATAAGGAGGACAGCGCAAGTTTCGGTATCTAATTTACTAACTTTCATAAGAAGTTAACCTAGTTTTTGAAGAGAACTTGTGGCTTATGAAATGTCAATCTTGTTAGCATTCATGAGGGTAATTCCTAAATAAGTTAAACACTTTTAATTGACGTGAAAGCAGAGCAATATTTTCAGGATATTCGAAAATAAACACCGAATTAAAGCGCGCATATAAACTTTACCGCCTGAATGCTTAACGAACAAGTTGCCCGCTCGGTCTAATTTTTTTTAAATTTGTTTCAAAAGTATTTTGCAGCTTTGATACTCTGAAATTGGGTCGTTAAAATGTTTTAATTTTAAAGTTCGGTATTTGCCGCGCGAAAAATTGTTAAAAGTTAGTTTTAAAATCAATAAAGAGGAAGACCATCAGAGTTAAACCGCTAAAGTTTTCAAAGTTTGAAAGCGGAAGAATTTTCGCAAAATTAATTTAAATAAAATTGCAGAATCTTTGGAAAGTTTTTTTTTGCAAATTGGAGTTTATTTTATTGAGTTTTCTAAAGGTTTTGTTTTAATTAAATGTAAATTTTTTATACCTGTGACATGAGGATGGCATCATCAGATTCCGATTCTTCTACTGGTTCTATAAGGCTTTCTTTACTAGCTAGAACCTGTAATTTGGAAAGGTTTTTCTTAAGTAACAGGATCAAGCATTGTTAATAACTGTAAGAAGCTTATCTTTCAAGTAATCATATTACTTTCAAAATATCTTAATCCAGCAAAATCCATTAAAATAAATTGAAAAAAGTTGGAAAACAATTCGAAAAATAGGACGTTAAAAGAGCATTACGCAAACAGTTTCAATCTCAATTTCTCCCAAGAAGCTCCTCAGCCCCAAAAAATCGAATTCTGCCAGCTTAGCAATTCAAATCGTAATTCTAACACCTTTCGAGTCAGCAAGTTTTCGGATAAAAAATACTGCAGAATCAGCATAATACTCTCATTTTCGACTCGGTTTCGATCGACTGCCTTTCAGGGTCGACTTTCAGCTGACTTTCAAGTTTCGTCAAAACGCCGGCAGACGAAATTCCGAGTCGCGTCCTCCGACCAATCGAAGCCCTTCAAGGCTTTCGAACGGGCTGCCGAGCTTTGCATTAGTGGATTAAGCTCCGAAGGGTAGAACGAGTTAATCGACGCACCGACGAAGCTCAAAGTTCAGAGAGAAAAAACAAGCTCTTCAGGAGATGTTTTGTTGATTATTTTTTGGGAAAAGGCGACAAGTTACTTGTTGATGTATTTGAGGAAAAAAATCATTTTTCAAAGTTAATTTTGATAAACCGATGTAAATTTTAATGTAAAATTTATTACAAAATTAGACTTTCAAACTCGTTTAGCATTATTATGTATTTTCATATCTTGAAATATAATGCTCGCTGATCTACTTTATATTAAAATAAAATAATTCGAAAAAGGACTTTACTGGTGTACCCTCAGGATCAGAACAATCCATCCTTCACAATATTGATTTATTCATGGCGAATAAAACATTCCTTAAATATAGAAATGCCATCAATAAATCCATATGGAAAGCGTATATTTATACTCCGCACTATTTATTTATACTCAACCGCAACATTAACATTGATAAGCTCGGCGGCGAGCAACCTTGCCTCATTAAGATCCAGGCGCTTGCAGCGAAATTTTTATCCCCGAGCAGCGAGTCCGTAATAAGCTAACGAATCAATGCAATTACATTCATCGGAGGGCCTCGCGAGTCGTTCCGGATTACGGTGCTCGTCCTAAGCCAATAATACAGAAGACTGCGACGGGGCGGCCGGAGAAGTACAAAAGCGAGAAGAAGCAAAAAAGAAGGCCTTGCACCAGAAAATGGGCTTTGTTGGAACAATAAAGGGAAATGCCAACGGCTATTTAAGTTCCTTGGCTCGCGCTCCGGACGCAACCTCTTCCGGCCAATGTAATTCCCCCCCTCCGAACAAAACGCTCGAGCGTTGCCCGAAATTGACCTTATTTCCAAGATTTGAAAGTTAATAAGGCCGCCGGGGGGATAATGCAGTTTTTTCGGAGGGTGGAGCTTTTCTTTCCGAGCGCGGACGCTGTATAGGGGACGCTGCCTTTTCAATCGGAACCGGTGGGACGGAATGCTCCGCCGGATTTTCAATTGGACGGCTGAATAGTAGATTTTTTTATACTTTTCAAATGAATTTATTGTTCTTAGTTATTGAAAGGCATAATTTTTAGCGCTAAACGAAACAAGGAGTATTGTTCAATTCATTGTTAAATTATGGTATAGATTACAGTCAGAAGAGGATTACTGTGCAGCGCAACCTAATTTCTATTCATAATGCAGATCCTTCTATTCAAGTGTTATATCCCCTTTCTCCATTTTGGTTTCGACGCTCAAAAGCGGCTGAAAACGCGACATTAATAAACGCGAAATTACTCGGCTTGATAATTGTGTTTGCGCAAAAGCCCGTAAAGGTTGCATAACAGTTATTATTTAAGTGCCACTCTTGCTTAGTGGTGCAGCCGGATGGAGAAAGGCTCGTAACGAAAGTTTTGAGTGTTCGCTGCGCTTCTCGGGAAAATTTTACCGCCGCTACTCTACTTATTGCCACTCTGATTGATCAATATTAAATTACGAACAAATGTTTAATCTCGTTTCAGTTGGAAAGCGGGTTTTGATCGAAAATGAGAGTTGCCAATGTTAAGTAGATGATCGTTAGTTCAAGTGGGCAATGCATTTTCCTCTCAAATACAAAAGCTTTATTCAAACGTTTATACTTTCTGCATATTAATTGAAAGATTTTCAATAAATTCTTGAGGTTCGATCATTCGGATCCGTTTTGATTAAGCTTCTTGAAATTAATATTTTAACATACTAATACTAATAAAAAATAACAAAAATAAAAAATTTAATCCTTTAAACGCAACGAAAGTTCAATAAAGTAACCTTCAACCCTAAATATATCGAACGCACTGGCAGCCGACGGTCGACTTGCCTGCAAGAAGGGATTGTCCTGCCGACTGAGTCTGAGCGCCTCCATGTCCTGGTCGATGTTCCGGGTCCGGCCGGGGGTCAGGGTCAGGATCGAGTGCGAGGGCGAGGCTGCCTGCCTGCCGGCCAGCACGACGTCGACCGCCGCGACGCTCAGCGTCGACGGGATCCGCGAGACGCCGTTCGGCCCCTCCATCTCGTCCGACTCCTGGTGCTGCTGCTGCTGGTGGTGGTGGTTGTGGTGGTGGTGGTGCTGCTGCTGCTGCGGCTGGTGCTGGGATGCTGCCGAGCGAGGACGGCAGCCGCCGACTAGGCTGCCCGTCGCCAACGCTGAGGAGAATTAGGCACGGGTTATTGCTTCGTTGGGGCTGCAGTTCAGAGGGGAGTTTTATGGATAAATATTTGTTGATAGGCTGGTCTAGGGTGGTTAGGGTTGTTTTGTTCTTTTTGGCGGGGAGGAACGAGGAAATGTATTCATGAGTTTTTCGAATCCCGGGAGATGTTCGATTTATGCGTTCGATCGTGCTTTCAATAAATTTCAATGGGGACTAGAGATATTTCATGAATTGTAATGATATACTCGATAGGTCTAACAAAAGTAAAAAAATATCGGTAAAAGGCGCTGGAGAAAAATAACGACAATCGTTTTGAATAAAGAAAAGAATTGTTCAATAATTATTTTTGATTCGTTTATTTAAATGTTATTCTCGTGCACAAAAAGGCAACGTATTTACTTTATTAAAATATGACAAGGCATATTTCGGATATATATACGAAATAACGTTTTAATTTCAATCTCGCCGGAAAGCTCTTTTTCCAGAAGATTAACTTTCTATTAACATGCATTCTTGCAGAAATTCAGACATTCCCGACTCGAGCGACTATCGACTTTTGTTCTGCTCGTTTCGAATTTTAGCAAAAAATTTAATAAAGCTCCAAGAAAAATACCGCGAAAAGTTTTCAAATTCCTGCGTGCAAATTTCGAACCATTTAGAATAGTTTGTTTCCCCTAAAGAGGGGCAAAGATAAATTAATAACTCGCGAACATGCAATATTGGTTATTCAAATATTTGCCGAGATATAATGTTTTTGCGCCTTGTAATAATATTCAGTCGATACTTTGCAACGTAAACGAGCTCGCTCAAAGGAAAGTGTATTATAACGTATATCCAGTGTTATTAGTGGCGTGTCTGACCGTATCTCATCATTTTCTACTTCAAAATCTGGATGTATAACTTTCATGCAAATTCATCAAACGCTACTTTCTTGAATTATTTACGTTTTAGGTTTTTTGTAATCTCGCAAGATTTAGATATGATTTGATCTTGACAAATATCTTTTATCCAGGCCTTTTGCGCGTAACGGTAGGAAATTTAATAACAACTTTTAAAAAGAAAAACGTATATTAAAAACGTTCTCTTCAAACTTTTCATAAGCGACGTATACTTTCTGTTTTCATTTTCCCCGGCTTTTTCATTTTTTATTTCTGTCAATTTTCGCTTAAAAGCCTCTCCGCAGAAGTAATTCAATCAGCTCACGATATATTGGCGAAGAAAAATTGCGGATAAAAGCAAAATCTTCGTCATTGCCGTCGCATTAATTTAGCCCGCTCCAATCAACCAAACGTTATACCGCCGGAGGATAAAAATTCTAACTAACCAAAATCCCCCATAGATCACCATTAACCTTAACGGCCCCTCGAAAAAAACCAAGCATCCCCCGGCGAAAAATTCGGAAGCCACCCGGCTCCGAAAACAAACATCCAGAATCGATCCGGCTAATACAGCCATAAATATGAATGCGAGACGCCTCTCCCCGCCGAAGGTCGAAGGTCGCCGGGAGCTGAAAAGTCGCGAGACGGAGGGGGCCCGATTACCCGTCGACGCGGGGATCGGATTTCGCGGCCTTGGATCGGCGGTTTCCGGCGCCGTCGTCGCGATGCCTCGTCATCGACGTGCAGGAAGGCCGCGATCTTTTCGTCGGGGCGCGAAGGGATTGAGACGAGGAGCTGAGAGGGTGGAGAATCTTAACGCTGGGGAGACTGGATTGTCTGTCGAGGATTTTCGTTGCGGTCGGGATCTTCTTTGGTTTGATTTTAAATTGGGCGAGCGATGAGTTTGCTGTTTACTTTCAGGAAAAGATGAGGATTTCTTCTCTCTGCAAATGGAGATGCTCTTTGTTCATGGTTTTGCTTTTTTCTACTTTTACGATTAAAGCTTCTTTATCTTATTTAAAAAAAAAAGAAAAAATCTTAAATAAGATTTACTGAAAATATCTTTTACGTCGCACAATAAGCTAAAAAAGCGTGCGCTTTTGACATATCTAGGAAAGAAACAGATTTGCCGGAGCAAAAAAGTAAACCCGCTTTATTCCAAAGGTAAATACAATTTTATCACGCGAGCGAAGAAGATCCCCGGCGGTAAAACGTAAAAAACCACGCCGGAATATCCCACTGTCTCCCGAAATTTACGTCGCGCGCGTCAACATTTTTACACCGCGAACTCTCCCCGCTGCGTCCCCGATCGAGCGAGCGGCGAACTCGATGCAGCGGTGTATGCCCTCGAAGCGTCCGGCGGAGAATGAAATTTCCCCTTATCAAAATTTCAGCCGCTGCTTTCCTCGCGATCGCGAGAGAGGCGCGAGTAGTGTGCACACAATATAACTCGAGCCGGCCATTCAGAGGGGCTGCCATTGTTGCGGTGCCCGGTATCTCCCGGTCCGCTGAATGTTTTATTCGCCGTCGCCGCCGCCCTCATCGGCGTCGTTAGGCGAGGCTGAATAATGAAAGCCGGGTTTACGTCCAATTTTTCTGGGGAGTCGCGGCGTTTCCGGGGATTACGGGGAGGTAGGCGTTTTGAATGATTGTACGAGTGAAAGTGAACGAAAGTTGATTGTAGAATTTACAGCTTGTTTCTGAATAAAACGTTAGCGTTCGCGCCAAAAGCAACTCTTAACAATGTATAAACCGCGCAAAAAACGACTGCTCGAAGAACGGCGGCGCTCGAATCTTTCCCGAAAAACTTCGCGAGTTCCCAATACCCGTCCCTCAATGTAGATTCGCGATAAATCCATACATTCGAGAGATCGGCCCGATGCGGCGACGCACGATTTCGCGCCGATCGATCCCGACGGGCGAAGCATATTGTGCCGCTGGCAAAAAGGCGCATTGCTCGGGGAGCATCGAAATTATTCGCGAACGGATAATTAGCGGGTCGCGCGTCGCGTGAGGGAGCGCGAGCGACCTCGGGGATCTGAATGCTGCACTGCATGCGGACGTGGAAGGAATGGCTTTTCTATATATGGCCGCCTTCGAATGTCGCCCCGGTAATGGGTTTAATGCGAGCTTGCGTACGCGGAAACGATCGCATGGCGGCTTTTCTTTTCTTTGGGCGGTCGGAATAGTTATGTATTGGGCTCTGCATTTTTAGTTAAATGAAACGTTCGCTTAAATATTTATAAGGCGCAGGGGGTCGGCTCCCATCATCATATAGATGATTAATGGAAATTTGATGTGAATAAATTAAAAGTTCTTCTTTTTTTCCTTTCTACGAATCGCGAATAAAATGCATACGTGTCTATAGTTTATGCATTTGTTTTAAAATACATTTATAGATTCTCTGCGACAAAAACTCGCGCGTCGTTCGCTAATGAAGCCCTTCAAAAACAAAAATAATTTAATCAGAGAAAAACCAACCAAAATCTATCCCCTTTCAAATCACAATCAACTAAGGCAGTGTACCATTATCGATCAATGCTTAATTACCTCCGATACAAAACGAAGCCCTTCTTCCCCTCAAACAATTCATACAATTTCCAAGACTTACGCAACCGTCTGCAAATTAGCATTTCGATCAAAGCCCCTCGCTGAATAATAAAGCCTTATCCCGACTCCTATTGACCGAGTAGGCAGAGAGAGAGAGAGAGAGAGAGAGACAGAGCCAGAGCAGTCAGGCGAGTGTCAGTGATTGTCGCAAGTCTGCTTTCGGCGTAAGCCGAGTCGCAGGTAGACGAGGACTCAAGGGGTTTCGGCCGGCCGATTAATTGAATTACGCAATCCCCGATTACCGAGCGTCCATTAGCGATTATTGTCCGCGCGGCCTCAAAAACGAGCTTGGAGAGGCGAGCGCGTCGTCCGCCGGGGGAGGTCGATTGTGTGTCTGCCTGCCGGCTGACAAATAGGGAGTACAATACTTTGTTTGCCGCCGATCGAGCGTCAATATTGATTGAGAAAGCCGGCGATTTCGGCCTCCGAGGAAGATGTTGCTCACTGGTTGATAGGACGTTTCGGGGGAAGTTCGAGCGCGCGATCATAGGTGCTGTAAAATTTTTCGTCGCGCTATATATTATTTGAGTGATTTCAGTGCTCGGATTCTGGATTAAAAGCAACGCTTTCGATTTAAATGTAAATTTACAGTCGCCATTGATCAAAAACAAAGTGGACAAGCAAATAAAGTATACAGTGCAAATAATTCCCGTTTTATCCGCGCAAGGCTCGAAAGCAATCACGGCTATGAGCGGAGTTTCATTTACCGAGTTTGCATTATCGAAAAACAAATCCTCCCCGACTAGCCGACTTGATTTACGACCTCTCTCTCTCTCTCTTTCCAGTTATAATACATTTTCCAAATTCCCCCCCGAAAGTAATTGCCTTAATTTCCGAATCATCCCCCCCGCGTTAAAACAATTCTCGCGGCGCAACGGCGCGCGAACCACCGATAAACGAACAGAAATCTCCGATTATCGATCCCGTAGAATGACGCGCGGCTCTCCGTGAGAATCTCTCGCTTCCCACGCGATTTTTCATCTCCGCCGGGGCAACTTAATCCGCTTCAAAGGTATACATGTATATATGAAGGTAAGTCGCTCTGCATAATTCCGCGCGGCGAAGTTTCTCCGCGGCGCCTCCGCCCGCGGAAGGGGCGAATAATTAACGGTCGACCGCAATTAAAACGGCTCTCTCGCGAGCCTCATCAAAACTCGGCGCTGCTCCCTTTTTGACGAAAGAAGGCAGTAGTCCCCCCCCCCCCCCCC
>UCOM01001370.1:0-42684 GCA_900474385.1 Ormyrus pomaceus
CCTCCCCTCTGCATATATACACGCGCATGCACTCGACACAGTTCCGTCTGCTGCACGCGCCCCGGCGATTCATCCCCCTTCCGCGCGCACGCCAATATCAGCGAGAGAGAGAGAGAGAGAGAGGGATACCGAGCCGCAGCCGAGAGCGCTCCGATGCCAGGCGCAAGGATATGCTCTTACTTTTGATGCCGCGCGGCGGCGCTAAGGATTTTCGGGCGAGGCCGGTTTTAAGAGCCGGGAGCTACGCGCCGACGGAGACTGGGATTAGACGGATGCTGAGAATTCGAATTTTGAAGTTTGCGCGCGGCGGGGGGGTATTAGTTTGGAGTTCCTTCGATTGCTGAGACGGAGTTTGTCGAGATATGAAAATTGTACCGGAAGCCTTTAAGTCTATCTGATCTGTGTTATTAATAGTTTAACTACATTTTATTAAGTATACGCTAAAACAACGTTGCGGTTAGTACAACGTGTCGGTTTTTGATGTGTAATTTTTACGTTTAGTAACGAAACATGGGGAAAAGGGCAGAAAAACTGCTGGAATTAGATGCACATTCATGCTTCTAAAGACGTGCGCCAAGTACACTTATAGCGAGTCTCTTGACCTACAGAATTTATGTTCCTTTTGCCAGCGAGGATGAAAGGAAACGGAAGAAACTCCAAAGCTTTTCACGTTGCAAAAACACGAGCACGAGATAAGCGATATACGGATATACAGACATTTACATTTCACATTCAATAGTTTCGCCCTCTTATCTGGAGTTATTACAATCCATCAGAAAGTTAGAGCTTCGCGTATTTCATTACAATAAAATGGAGCTTTCAATATTTTCTGGAAAAATATTTAAAATCTGAAAATTTATGTTTTAATTACATCTCGTTGAATTTATTATAATTTATAATTAATTTAGAGAGCGAACTGCAATCAGTTTTTTTAATACTGCAATTCATTTGCTTAAAGGACAATTTAATAAACGGAACCTTTGCCCGCTTATTCGAACGGTTCAATATTTGCCTGCTTTCTTCCTTCAATTTAATACGTTTCTACAATCCTGCATTGATTTATAAAAGTAACGAGGTCGTGTGTCAAAACCGATGGCTTGACATTAATCACGATGACATTCTGATTGGCACTAATTGCCAAGACCGTCTGTACACTTTGCGACCGTCAAACATCGAACCTTAACGCCTGGCGGCGTCTCTGAAATTGTGATAATTAAACAAAAATGATTCTCATTGATTTTGCTCCAACGCTCCCACCGCCGTTCCTCTCCGATTCAAGTATCAGAATTGCTTCTATATAAGATTGAAACTCGATAGAAGATTTTGAGGGGATAAAATTTTCTGAAAATTTGAGCGCGACATTGAATTCTTATCGAAGGTATTATCTTTCCCTTTAGAGAATTTAAAAAGTTCTACTGTCAACCCGATATCGCGGGATCCGGGGATTCTTTACAATTTTCCACCCTCCGAATTTTGGGTTCAAAGAAAAATTTTTCCGCGAAAGCCGAGAAGCCCGACAAAAGTTTCCAAAAGCGGGAATCGAATTTTCTGCTTAATTAAACGCGTAAAACGCCCCTGATTCCCGAACCTCGTTGCCCGAAGATTACCCGGTTCAAAAGCAGCTTAACGCGAAAACAAATTAATAAACAATCTTGTCCGGGTTTCCATTTCACCTGTCGCGACCACAAAAGCGCGAATATCGGCGGCAGCCTTCGCAGCGCCTTTGTCGGTATACCGAGAGGTGCATTTTCCTCCGTTTATTTTGCCCGTTGACGTCTCTCGTTTGGCGCTCGTTTGTCTCGTTTTTATTCGTCTCTCCCTCTTTCGCTCTCTCTCTCTCTCCCTCTCTCACTCGACGCTAGAGGGCGCAGCGCTCGCTGATTGAAGAATCGAATTAGCGGTCGCGTGGCGGGGGTAATTGTAATTGATAAAAGTGGACGATGCCTCCCCGCTTGTAAATGGGCCATTGTCGGAGTTTTTATCGCTCGGAAAATTGTCGTCCTTCCCTCCCTTCCTTTTACCGCATTTGCCGCCGCGACTGTTTATTCGTCCGTTGCGCCGCTCTTTTTGGTGTGTGGAGCAAGATTTTTTCGACCGCAATGTCGCAAAAGCTCGCGGTGTAGCTTATCGGCTGATTTGCTGCCGTTTCCCGGGTATCGACGATAAAACCGGGTAATTGTTTTTGGTTCGCAGTGCCGGAACGGAGAGAGATAGGCTTTTAATCTTTTTTTTTTTTGGCTTTTGTAGGCGGAACTGTTGCGGAATGTTGTAAACTATTTTCGACTACGTTTAAGCGACGTAATTAGTTTTATAAATGATATTTCGTAACGAAATTTTAACGAAATTTTATTTACTATTTTTGCTGCTTTAGCAAACAAACATTACGATCTACGGTGTTCGAATTCATTATTGGTAATGCGATCAAACAAATCACTTTACAAATTGCGTTACTGACAGGCATACTTGAAATATTATATAAAATAATGAATAAACTAAAAATGTATTCCATATAAGAGTATATTCTTTAACAGCACTTAATGATTACATTTATTTAACGAATTCGTTGAAAATTTGTCAATCAGTACATCAAATGCTATCTGCAAAATAAAAACTGTTCTATCGTATTTTATTATTTATTTGATTCCGTAAACATTGTTTCCGCTTCTAAGAATACTCGAACGTCAGTAAAGCCTGTTAGCTTCCTTACTTGAATAGGATTATTGACTTTGAATTCTGATATGATTTTCGCGCAGCTACCAGCGGCTCTCAAGAACCCATAATTTATGCAGGGAGATGAAACTCTATGCAGAGGAAAAAGTATCTTTTACGTAAAATTAATTTTTCTAATTTAAATATTTTATTTATAAAAAATGTAAAATCAATATTTTAATATAGAAAATAAAATTTGTTTACTTGAACAAAGAATTATTTGTCTTTCGAAGTAAAAAATCTTTGAGAAAAAATTACTTTTGCGACAAAAACTTTATTATCAATGTCCACTTTACAAATTTATGCGCAATGCATCAATCAACCCTTCCATAAATGTCGCTTTGCTATACCTGTGTTATACATATAAGTTGTACGTACATACAACCTATAAAAAGTATAGCCATCTTAACGATATTCATTATCGCAGCAGAAACCTAAACATACGCGATTAATTCAAGGCTACTCGTTTTAACGACTCAATACGGGTCAACTCAAATTAAAAATAGCAAAAGCAGTATTTATTAGGGTCGCAGAAACTCTTCAAGTTCGTAATCATTCATTTCTCCCACGATTGGATCGCTAATTCGTTCGTTACAAACCATTCGCGATCGAAAACCTCGTCATTTTCCTATTTGCTGCTTTTACAAATTCCTGTCTCTGATAAATTGTTCGCGCTCGGCTCTTAAGGCGATCACCGAAATAAGGATATTTAGTGACACTAAATACACTCCACCCGCAAACATTTCTCAATTGTTTGATCATTCTCTTCTAACGCGAGTAACACTTCCCAAAATGTAGTTGCAACCGTATCAGAGCAAACTCGGCGCCGTAATTGATCAAACGAATTTACTTGTCGACGAAATCCAACCTTAATTATGCTATACATCGTCTTTCAAAACGATCGCTTTGTAGCTCGCCGAGAATTCAGTAACGGTGTCGCGATTTCAATGAAATAATATTCCTTCGCCGTCGCCTTACCGGAGAATGCAACTTAATCACCTTAAGAGCAGCTCGGCGAATGTAATCTTATTTTCCTCGGTACTAATGCAGGAATTACGCGAGGCATCCGTTAAATAACCCATTTCCAATGGAAAACCAATGATATTAAAAAGCTCGAGGCTTTTAAAAAACAAAATAATTGCACTCCGAACAACGCGACGAACGCGAACAAATTCCCCCATTGTCGCGAGAGCGGCCATAATTCTTGGAAAATTTCAGCTGCAATTCCCGAAACGCAGAATCGAGTATTTCCTTATTATCTTCTTAGTCGGCGTTATAATGCCCCGCATATTTTCCCCACCCAGGAATGCACCCTTGTTTATACCGAAACATCCGCGCGAGCCCACCTCCCCCGCCGCCCGTCGGCCTCTTCGGCGTGAATAGGATTATTCAGTTAGTATTCCGGTATGATTTTCGCGCACCGCCACCTCGGCGCGGCGCTTCCGAGAGCCATTAATATAATGCGCTACTTTTGTTCCGCGCGGCTAGTACGGTAGTTGGGAAACTATTAAATTACCAGGGGGGGGAGGGAAACTTTCCTCTATCGATACGTATTTACGACTTGATAACGTTCGTTTTTAACTGGCTAAAATGGAAAAGAAGTGAA
Organism: Ormyrus pomaceus; assembly: GCA_900474385.1. Lineage (NCBI taxonomy): Eukaryota > Metazoa > Arthropoda > Insecta > Hymenoptera > Ormyridae > Ormyrus > Ormyrus pomaceus. The sequence goes on from UCOM01001370.1 coordinate 4,316, forward strand.
AACGGCGAGGATTCCGCGGCGTTAATTTATGATAATTTACTCAGATGCGCATTATAATTTATTCTCGGTTAAGTTTGCAATGCATGAGTTACGAAATAGGGCAAGTTTATAAACTGGATGGAAAATTATTTGAATAGATGAATAACCCAGGTAATTTACCGACTCCTATATAAATTCATTAATAAAACTCGTTGACTTTTGAAACTTTTCGTATACGTAACAATGGGATCCGGCAAGATTTCGGCTGTTACTTCATTGCCAGTTTCGAGCTCGCCAAAGTGGCGACATTATTGAATTAGCCGACGACGCGAAAGTAGCCATTTTACTCGTTGACGTCGAGCTGCTGCATTATTTCAAATACCAAAATAGGACACTAAAGGGAATATAGCTCGTTGTTAAAAACTACCTCTCGAAGTATCGGCTCTCCATAAACTCGATACTCCCCCAAAATCGCGAATAAAAACAATTTTGACGAACCTCCCCCGGAGAAAGCCCCAAAATCCATCCAGCAAGCAGTAGAAACACTACAGACGTCCGGAGTCGCGAAAAACACGTCTCCGAAACAGTTGCCGCGCGGCCGGGAAATCCATCGAAGAAACGGCCGATCGAAAAATCCCAGTCACGAACTCGCTGGAATAACAGGAAGAATAAGAGCCTCGGCAGAGAGAGCTGAACTCTCTCTCTCTCTCTCTCTCTGTCTCTCTCGTCAGGCGGTGGCTGCGCAGCGGCCGACGATCCGGAAGTTAGTCCCACCCACTCCGCAGAATGCATATAAAGCCGGGGAGTGAACAATAGGGCCAGAAGCGCGCTCGCGAGCGAGAGAGAGAGAGAGAGAGAGTCTCGGGGCGTCGGCCGGGAATCGAAGTGGCGAGAATCGCATTCGGGAGGCTCCCCGCGATAAGGCGCCGCATCGGATTTGACAGCCCCGAGAAGGAGGCAGTAGGACGTGACCCGCCGGCTGCGGCAATAAACCTGCCGCGCCGATACACTGCTCTTCCCCTCTCTCTTCTCTCTCCGCTCGCTCCGAGGCGACGACGTTTAACGAGCTCGCGAGCACATCGAGATTTCGTTCGAGTGCTCCGAGTTGCTGACGACGCCGAGGCGAGAGGCTAAGCCGGAGATTGAAATTAACGTCTTTTGACGGGGACGACGGATTTGATTGACTTCTCTCGCCGTCGAGGGGAGATTGATTTTTTTTTTTTTTTTTTTTCGGGGGTAGCAAGAGGGTTTTAGTATCGAGATGGGTGTTTACGAGCGAGATCGTAGAAAATTTTGATTTTTCCATTACGCAGCGGTTTGAGGTCACATTTTTAAGGGAAACAATTACCATCAGAGATTTTATTAGATCAAACGTACGCGGAGCGGCTCGATATCAAACGTTATACATTTATCGTTTCGTTATCCGCGCGTTAATTTTAACGGCGCAAGTAGTATAAATCGATACGTCGAGTATCGCGCGAGTTATGAATTGTTAAATTCATCCGACACCCGTACGAGTGCCTCCCCCGTCCGTAAAAGGATTAAACCGCTTCATAAGGGCTCCGTAATTACAGCCGGCAATAAGTGGATAGTAAATAGCCAGAAGGAAGTTGAATGGGGAGAGGATCGTGAAACAGCGACACTTGTGAATTCAAATAAAGCTCCAACGGCGAGTCTTGGGTTTAATCTGCGTAATAATGTTTAAATTGTAAAAACGATTGACTGAAGATTTTTAAAGCGCCGATTGAATTATTTCGGAATGATTTCGATTATATTTTTCATGCTTCGCCGACGATCGATTTTCTGTATTTTGAAGAGATTGCTTAATTTAATTTAAATAAGCTGCGGCTAAATATTCGATAGATTTTTGACAATGTCATCGGTTGGCGAGACGTTTGAAACTCTGTAAGAGAAACGTCAATATTTCAAAGAGCTCTTCATTTAGTCAAACGTTAAATACAATGATTTCTCCAAAAATGATTATTTCATTAAAACACTCGTCGACAACACTTCAGCCTACCATTCCAGATGATAAATTCATAACTCGGTGTAATTTTCAATAATCAATCGAAAAAATTTGCAATCAATACCTGTGCACGCCGAGCAACAATTATACGCGCAATGACAAAAGTAATTGTTCAACGCAGTCTGTCGCGCACAGCCATTCATCCTTCGCCGCCGCCAAGGAAAAAATGCGAATGAACCATGAATAAAGTGGGACATGCACTTCCTACCGCAATGAGTCACGAAAAAGATCGAGGAGATAATCTTTATTTCATGATATCTGACTTGCGAAACCGACGCCGCCGTTTTCAGGCGCACGAGAGAGCATATCGCGTGATAAAAGAGTGCATTATTCTTCAAATTTGTACGACGCGGCCCGCCTGCGAACATCGCTTGGCCATTACGTATTCAAACTTGGCTTTGTTCGGGAAAGAGGCTGGAATTTTAAGTGCATAATCTATAAAAATACTAATAAATCTTTGAATATTTTTAAAGATTTTACGAAACTGCGGATTAACAGGTCCAAGCGGCTGATTGAGCGTGCCTGAAAAAAATCTCGACTAAAGAGCCACTTTCATCGCGAACGCCGCCTTTTCTCGCCAAGAAACACGAGTCAGTCAGCCAATAACGTAAAGAGAAAATGAAAAAGCCCCGGCATCAATGGGGAAAAAAGGGGAGCCCTCTCGACGTCGGCAGCAGCCTCGCGACAATCCTTCCACTCGAAAAAACTGCGAAATCGCGCATAATTAGCACAATGAAAAGATCGCCCTCTGAAAGGAATTCCTCCCCCGCCCTCCGCCGATAAAGACTCGCAGCCGGAACACTCAAGAAAACGAAAAGCTGCCTTGTCGTCGTCTCGCTCGAATCGCACGGGCTCCTCTCTCTCCCTCTCGACGAGACAATGCCCTCTCAAAAGAATCTCGGCCCCCCCCCCCCCGCCGTCTTTTCGTTGAAAAATCGCGTCGTCGCTCGCGTCGAACGAGTAACGAGGCGAAACACGAAAAGCGGCTCTCTCGTTTACGCGGAGCCGGAAATGAATTCGCCAATCGGTCAATTAGAATCGGCGCGTTTGACGAGGTCACGTTCGTCGCTTTATTGGAATCTCTAATTAAGCGCGTCTCTCTGTCTCTCTCTCTCTCTCTCTCTCTGCCTCTCGGCTGCGTATTTCGGCGCGATTTTGCAAGGCAGGCACGCGGCGTTCAATCGCTGAAATTCCTTTGTTGTGTTTCGTTGCCGAGAGGCGGAGATTTCCGAGGGAAAACCTCGAGATTCGCAGCCGCCTTTGACGAGGCTGCCGCCGCCGCCGACGACGACGACGTCTGTATTATACTGACTGCGCCTCGTTGTGGCGGCGCGGCCTTTTTTGCGGGGCTTTTACTGTCGCTCTGATATCATTTTTGCGGGGCTTAATGAGTGGGAGGCTCTGATTCAGGAGTGCTTTTATTGGCTGTCTCGTCTGCGGCAATGAAATCCGTCTTCGTGCTGTATCTTTGTGCTCGAAGAATCGAAGAATACACTATTCGAATAATTTTTCGTTTAATCAACCAAGTTAAGACCGCAATGAATTAAAACTTCAATTCACATGTATTAATTTAGTACAGTCGCCTTTACGCAATTAAATAATTGTTTGCTCAGTAGACTCAAACGAAAAATTAATATTTCCCTACCACAAAATCCACCCCGAAATCCCTCGCTGAATTCCCCGCAAAACTTTCAATCTCCCCGGCGCTCCCCGCAAAAAGCTTCAAAGAACCGTCGCGCGGCAAAACAAAGATCGGCCTCCGAAATAAGAAAATCCGCCCGCAAAGCCGCGGCGGCCCCATTCATCTCCCGGCAATAACGAGCGCGCGGCTGCCTCTCCTCGTCGCCGAGCTGCTCTCACAGAGCGCCGCGAGGGCGCACATAGCAGGCAGTAGGCAAATACCGCGCGCGCGGCGCGGCGAAAGCGCAGCCGGTCGCTCCGCACACACGGACGCACACACATACACCGGAAGCCCGGAGAATCGGAGGAAACTTTGCCGAGTCTCCGGCGGCGTCGCCGGATTATCAATTGTCGACGAGGCCATTCATCGGGCCCGCCCGGCGCGAGTTTGGGCGCGAGCTAAACGGCTAATGAAAATCGATGCGGCGCGGCTGTGTGTATTTTGTTTGAGGATCGCTGGGCGAGCGATCGACGGGACGTGAGTTTTTCCTGGCCGGTGGCGGTTGACACGGGCGATTTGCGGATTACCGGCGGTAGCTTTTTTTACGGCCGCCTTTGAGGCGAAGTTTGGGCGAGGGCGTTTGGTGGGTGTATTAATGGGGAAAAGGAGTGCGTTGCTTTCGGGCTCCTCGCGGTTTAGTTGACTTTGAGGAGCGATCGTTTTTTTAAGGCGACAGTTAAGTAAATTTTTATACAAAAGGGCAAAAAATATGAGCTCCTCTAACAGTCATCGGTGGCTAATTTTGACGCGAGAGGTGCAAAAGGTTAGGATGCCAAGCGCCAGTCGTGAAAAATAAAATTAATTCCGCTAACCTTTTACACCTCTCACGTCAAAATTAGCAACCGATGACTAATACTAGAAGAGCTCATATTTTTTGCATTTGTGTATAAAAATTTTATATAAATTGTATATGTACAACTAAATTTGTACAAAACTTGTATAAAACCTTTATAAAAATTAGATAAATTATTTTTATCTGCATTGCCTTGTTATTAAATGTATAAAGCTTCAATTTATATTAATTTTATGATTTTCCGCATACGCGAAATTAATCAGTAATAATTGATTATTAATTATACAAATGTCCCGTTTGTGATTTTTTGAACATTTTTAAAAATACGTTATTTTTCACGTCGTTAAATTTATTTTTAAAGACAGTTTATTATTTTATTAATATCGGTATACAAAATTAAGCTCCAAACGAATCAACTATCGCCATACCCAATCAAAAATAGTACTTTAAAATTGAACCCAACAATATCCATTTGCACAGAGGCAGCATCCGCGCGCAATCCCGCGCTTCTAAACCCCGATCGAAAAAAACTCCCTCCCAATCGGCAAAAAACCGGCATTTTCCCCCAGAACTGAAAAATACAAAATAACACCCTCCAAGCAGGAATTCCTCCCGAGCCACTCGAGCCCTCAAGCAGGAGCGCCAAAGTAGAGGGAAGCGCTCGCGATTTACGCGCTCGGACTCGGGGAGCGGAAAATTTAGCGCTCGATTGAGATTGATATCGCGCGGCGCTCTCCACCACTCCGCCCCCCCGCCGGCGAGTGCTTTTATGCGCCGCGCGTCCGCTCCTATTGCGGCCGTGATTTTGACGACGAGTTAACGGACTGCCGCGGCGATGAGCAGCCGATGCGCTCATGCTGCCCCCCTCGATTACGAGCCGCGACCCGCTATTGCCGGATGGATCGCGGCCGTCCTCTGTTTTTCGGAGCGAATTCGCGTGGAGAGGCGGAGGGGAAGCGTATATTAGTGGCGAGGAGCTCGTAAATGAGTTACGGGGATTCTTTGAACGCGTTCGGGAATTGTACTGTGAATGAATGGATTTTGACGTTGACGTCGATTTTAGAAAATTTCGTAATAGTTGTTAAATGCAAGTTAAGGATTAGATTATCAATTGATTTACACGAAGGAATTGATTTTTTATATCGATATATACGTCATTTTGACGTATGCAGGAGCATTGATACGCTGAAATGCTTCGAGTGATAATAAGAACACTTGCATTACGAAATCATCTTTCACTATATTCAAGATAAAGGGGGTCGAGAATTTAGATTCAAATTGCTTCCTGCACCAGTCAAATTGACAGCTGCAATTGACACTAACGCAATTGATTCGCCGGAGCATACCGTTCCCCATTTCCGTTAAAAAAAAAAAAAAGAAAAAAAAAGGAGCGCGCAATTAAGAGCCTCGCAGCGATAAATCGAAAAAAGGTCGAGGCAATGATTAAAGCTCAATCGTAATATCGACGCGTCGATAAAGACGCGCTACTTTATTACGGCCCCTGTAAATAAATAAGCGAGCATTATGCGAGCCGTTACCGTAACGAGTCGCGATTAAAATTCGAAAATATACGCGCGCGGCAGCTCGAGATAAAATTAAGAGCCGCCCGTAAAATGGGATTTTTATTGCGGAAAATGCGGGTGTCGATGCAGAAAGCGCCGCCGGCCGGCCGGCAGTAAATTCCGCGGACGTAAACATTTTCGCAAATTAATCGCGTGTACGCCGTGACGCTCCTCATCGATGGCGACTCTCCTCTCTCTCTCTCTCTCTCTCTCTCGTCCCCGCGGATATGTCGCGCTGCGAAATGTTTAGGAGCCGAGGGATATTGGGAAAAATGGTTTACGCGCCGCTGCGAGAGAGAAAAAATCCGCCGGGCGTTTTGCGAAAATGGGAGGCTGATGCCCGAATTATTTCTTTTTGCGATTTTGGGTGAGTTTCTAATAGTATATTTTCAATTAACAAACTGGGAATTTTAATGATTATACTCTCAAATATTTAGTATAAAAACAATAAGTAGAAAGTTTGCAATCAGTAATGCAAAATTATGCTTTTTTCTCAAATGACAGCAGTTCGAAAAATGAAAGTAGAGTTTTTCGAGACCATTTTCAAGCTAATTTGAAAGTAGAATTTTATTTATATTATTATAAAATGATATATTCATTATTAAGGAATGCATCTCAACACTAAACAAAACGACCCCGAATGTCAAAGCATCGAACAAAACAAAATAAACATTAATAAAAAAACGCGTATAAATCCCGAATCTCCCGCGAACAAAGACTCCTCTAAAAATCGAAAAAAAAAAAAGAAAAGAAAATAAACACTCGTGAAAAATCATTCCGCTCCATCATTTCCGCGCCGTCTCCTCGGCTTCCCTCCGTGCCATTAACCGCGCGGCGCACAGCGTTGCCTCTCGCGCGAAATCGCGACTCGCACTCAACCTACTTGGCATAATAGATGCACTTTGGAATAAAACGCAGGCCGCCGCGCGGAGCGAGCGGAGGGGAGGGGAAAAAAAAGGAGCGCGGCTCGACTGCCTGCTCGCGCTAAATAAATGTAGGCGAAGATCGTGAACGCCGAGAGAGTGTGTCTTTGACCCAGTCGGGCTTTTTCGTTAGTCAGCGCGGGTGACGAAAAAACCGGAGGCTGATCGCGCGCCGCGGACTATTTTCGGACGCGGCGAAGCGGGTTTTATTGCTTGCTCTCTCCGCGGACCGTCGCGGTTCCCGAGTTTTCATATGCGTTTGATTGACAATTTTTTTTTTTTTCGTTATTCCGCAGAAAATTCGCCGTTTTTTGGAGTGCTACGGTTTGGACCGCCGCATTTTTTTTTTTTTTTTTTTTTTTTGTTTTCCAGAACGAAATTTCGATCTCGGGAAAAGCAGACGGATGCGCAAGAGCATTTTCTGTAAGTGTAGTGTATTTCCATGTCTCGCGTTACAAAACTTTTGTAACGTTGTTTTCGAAACTTTTATTCAAAACGAACGCAAAGAAAACTCGGAGAAAGTATAAAAAAATAAAGTTAGCGTTATTGGAAAAGTTGCTTTTCAAAAAATATCATACACCGTTATGGTTTTCTCGATTTAAAAAGGAAAATAATTTAAATTTTTCTTCTTGAATATAAATATAAAATGTGTAATTACCAGTACTACCGCTGAATTTCTAATTATAAATGCAATTATTAAACGACATTTTATAATCTTATAAAAGGAAATGCACGTAAAAAATTGGAACGAAAAAAGTATCAGAAAGTAAAATGAAGATGAAAAGTGATATAAAATATGACGAAAGAAACATAAGAAACTTGCAGAAAGGTAATACGTCGGTAACGACTTTTGACGGTCTTAGTAAAAAATTTTGTTGAAAAAACCGTTAGGATTACACGTTTTTTTAAGTAACTTGAGTAAAAGGGACGGCAACGAAAATAATAGAAAAAAATGTGGGTCTAGTTACATGAGTAAGCTAAAAGAAAAGTATAACGTTAATGAGATCGCGGAAACACAAGCTAAGCGTAATATTATATATATCTAGCCGTTAATATTAACTAAAAATTAGAATGATATTTAAGTTAAAAAGATTATAAATACGTTCCTTTTATAATTAAAACTTTTCAGAAAAACTAACAAGTTAAATGATAAATCTTGTTACTAGTTATCTTAAAACTTTTATTTACCAAAACATTTGGAGCAAGTTGCATATTCCTATTTTTGAAAATAAGAATATTAAACAAAAATACTTTAACTTAAAGTATATAACTACATGCGAGCAAATAAACACCTAGATGCGAATAAACAAAACATAAAATTAAGAAACTACTCCATCCGAAAAGCCTTGAATATTAATCAGCAACGAAGAGCGGCAATTTTCAAGTAAAAAAAAAGCTCCGCGCTATAAATACCCGGAGCAACAATTACGCACCATCTTTGATTGTTAAAGTCGGGAGTAAAAACGAACTTTTTGCCGGTTGCTTAACGTGACACTGTCAGCTTGAAAAAGTAAACAACTCGGCGTGAAATATGCCGTTAAGAATTAAATGTTTTGTCCGTACGCGTTTTCCGACTCGTTGCGAAAAAAAAAAAAAAAAATTGGAAAAAAAGGAGCGGGGAGACAAAATATGGAGAATCTCTTCCGTAACATTTGCATAATGTCTGTGTAAGCTCTGCATAAGTAAGTAACGTAAAATAGGATTACGCGGGAATGAAAAAATCGACTTAAGTAATTTTGACAATGGAGAGTATCTTCGAGGACTAATTAAAATTTTAGGCATAATTTGCATGAATTATAATGTACGTTAACAATTATACCTAAAATAATGGAAGCACAAGAATTCTTATTCGTCACTAAATAACTCTTTCATGAGAGATTTTCATTCCGCAACTGAAAGTTTGAATAAAAAATCAAAGGTTTAATTATGTAAATAAAACATATGCATTGTTTGAAATATGTTACCGCGTAAACACGAACAGGTGATCGATTATTGCGGCGGGGGATTTTGAATTATATATTGACACGTTCACAATATGTCTATTATGCATACAAATTATGATGCAACAGATTCATAGGTTAGTAATGAAATTAAGCAGACAGACAAGAGTGCATTATCGCAATTTATTTAATGTAAGTAGATCAAAACTGCATGTTATTAGTAGATTTATTATTTAAATTTTCTAAAATACAGTAAAATTACAGTACACAAAATAGGGTCATATTTCTTCTTAAAATATAAATAAACAATTGACTTCATAAGAATCGTTTCAAACCTTTTGAAGAATATTTTTACCATACAATTTAGCAAACTTTTCGAAACTGGAACCAATCGAGCTTCGCGACTAAAATTCAACCCGCATATTTTCAGCAAAAGCAGTTTTCACAAAATAGACCGATCCCTTTGTTGTCCTCGCGAATCGAAGAAGGGAATGTATCGCCATTTTCAAGATTGACCCTTTTAGGGCTGCAAATCCCCGCTGCGAACTCGGACCCGCGGACATTTTAACAATGCCAGTCAGCGAAATACCCGGGGTCATTGTTCGGCCCATCATAACGGGGCTAAAGTGCAATTTTGGGTTTTGCGTCAAAATACAGGTTTGCGTTGTTGTCACGAACTGACGTCCTCCTTGACTGCTGCGATTTTCGTGTAAATCGCTGCTTTTTGATCGGCGCTGAATAATTACACGTAATTTTCGCGATAATCACGTTTGGGCTTGAAATTTTTCAATTGACGAATTTTACGATAAGGTAATCGTGCTTGTATTTACGAAATTTTGCGAAAAATAACGTTGCTCTTTCAGATACGTTGTATATTAGGTTACATTTTAATTAAAAAGCCCTGCAAATTCATACGTGTTTATCGCGAGGGAAATTTCGAATTTAACTAAATTGAAAACTATGTGTCCTTTTAAATGACTTTGCTCTCTGCGTATTTATTGGTCGAGTATTTTATCCAGCGACACAAATTAACAAACGTAGATTTACATGCGAGAGTGTAAAAAAGACTTTATGGTCAGATGTTTTTTACGGTTTTGTTAAATTTAGGCGCGTTGTATCAACGTAATTTTATGGAAATCAAGTAATTTAAAAACATGAACCAGGAAAAAAAAATCATAATTTTTAAATGATCAACTTGTGTAATCGAAATACCTCTGAACCTAATTTATTTACAAGTAGAAAATTTTTAATTGAAACAAGTTTAATCGATCTCCATTTTAATATTAAAAGTACTTGGTCAAACAAATTCTGAATAATAGCTGACCAAGCAGAAATTCCATTCATTAATACAAAGCTGAATAAATATCTAAAATTGACCATCGTCCCTTTTTTTCTTTGCAAACTTCTAATCAGCTTTTCTAAAGTAAATTATGCACCAGACAAACAAAGCATTGAAAAATCCTCTCCGCAGACATTAGCCCAACTCGCTGCACTCAATCCCGCGACACAGATTAACCGAGCAACGCCGCTTAACACGCAGCAGCAGCAGCAGCAGCAGCAGCAGCAGGTGGAACGAAGACGGACAGCGTCTGCATTGTGCGAGAGCAACAACGCATCGGGATCAGGGCTGCGGAGCATTGATTTCCGCGCGGCGGGGCCCCGAATTTCGCCCTTTCGCGCGCGCGCCTCGCCCTCGGCGTTAGCGCTGCGCGCGCAAATTTTTACGAGGCCGCACGATGAATGAGTCCATTGTCCGGAGCGCGGACGGTGCGTTTTTGGGGGGGAAGGCCGGGAGATGCGCGCTGATTCAACGGGCGCTGCTCGCCGGGAAGATGTTTTTTAGCGCCTGCCTTGGACTGTCCTCCGATGGATCTGACTCGAGGTTTTATGGGAGGAATATATGATCTTTCTAAAAATAGGGCGTAATTGCCTTTACTGATTGGTGCGGCGAGTCATGAAAGTGTAGTAAAAGTAATTTTTATCAAAAATAACATGTTGGTTGAATCTTTAGGATGGAGATAAAGACTCTTGACATTGAAATGAAACGCAAATAACTGCCCTACTTTCGGATGAATCAATTAGCTCAACATTCTTAAATAGAAAGCTTTGAACGGTTCGTTTGAAAAATAATTATCTGGTTATTATTAAAATCAGCAATAGGCAGATCTATTATTTTAACGATACTCTTGTCTTCAATTTTTTAAGCACTTAAATAAACGACGAGCGCGAAATTAAAGCATCGACTTATTAAAGCAGACCCAAGGAAAATGACGAAGCCAGTAATTTAATTAAAAAAAAGAAAAAGAAAAGAAAAACCTAAGAAAATAAATCAGCAGTAAAACTGTGTACGTAAATGCTAACATCGCTCTCCGAGTGCAGGCGTAGAATCGCAATTCCCGCGAGCGACTTCAATAGCAGTCGTCGTCGTCGTCGTTTCCCTAGTATCTCATTTCCGACTGGCAGTAAAATTCGACAAAAAGACGTCGCGCCGCGCGACAAGAGCAGACGCGAAACAAGCCGAATCTCGGCTATTGCGCAGCCGTTCCCGGGGGCTAACCTTATACCCCCCCGTCTCGCAAAGCGACAAACAAAATCATTTCGAAAAAGGCCGGCTAACGACGCGGCGGCCCTCCTCCCCCGCCCCGGAATCGAGAGCTGGGACTCGTGTTCCCGAACGCCGCTTCCGGCTCTCTCTCTCTCTCTCTCTCTCTCCCCGGCTGTGCACCAAAGCGCCAAAGACGAGTCTGCTCTCCTCGATCGCAAATTGAAAACGAAGCTGAAAGGAAAGGCAGTTTGGCCGCGCGACGATTCGCCCCGTCTGGAGGCCATTACCGGGGAGTGCCATACGAATTTCGGCCTGTCTTGCGAGGACTGGCCTGGGCGATTCGCGCCAAGGAAGATTGCTTTGAGCTCAAACAAGCGCTTTTTAAAGCGGGGGTTTTTAGATAAACTGCGAGGACGAAACTTTTTAACGGCGGAAACGCGGCGATTTTGTTTTTTTGTTGGGGACTTAATTGCGAAGAGTTAACAAAAATTTAATGGAGAAAAAATTCTTCTTATTTTCCGATGTACCGTAATTGAAAGTTGAAAAAATAAGATGCTTTCGTTAAATATAGAAAGCGGGGTCTTCTTTTTCTAATTAAACCCACAGCCGGCGCATTTTCCCGAAAACCCTCCTCGTACAATCCCAAAAAGAGAATCCCCTCACTCATCTCTCTCTCTCTGACCTCCGACTCGCTCAGCAGTTTTCTCGGCCCTCGTGGCGGCGGGCAATCTACTTATCGCGCCTCTCGCACCTCGACTGCCTCGGCGCTCGGCAGGATCGCCGCTGTAATTAATCATACGTTAATTGGAGCATATAAGCGCGGCTTAAAGAGATATGACGGTATTGGCAGCGCGCCGGGGGAGGGACAGAGCTTACGCGATGTTTACGGCCGGAGGGGGATCGCGCCGCCACCGGTGGCGCGAAAGCTCCATCCCCCCCGGTAATAACCGGGGCAAATTTTCAAAATTGCGTCGAAAGATGCCCGGAGCCCCCCCGCTAATGCACTTTCGCCGGGCGGTTGATGGGTTCGGGAGGGCTGATGGTTTGCGAGGATTGAGAATGGCGAATTTTGGGACTGTTTATTCGGAAATGGAGGTGCTTCCTAGAGATTTTCTATGTGGATGATGTGTTTATATGTGGATTTCACTTCGAGACGTTTTTTGCGGAGAAGAAAGTGGAAACTTTCCGTAATTTTTTTGTTTTATTTTATCGGTGCTTATTGGGCTGCATTATAGTGCTCGGTAAAAATAATTTATTCGAGCAATATAAAAATTGAAAGATTAAAAGTATAAAATACGTACTGCGATGACAGGTTAAATTGTGTCAGATTAATTGTGACAGATTAACTGACCTCATTTTCAGAGGAAAATTTGTTAATCATTAAATATAAATGTTATAAATTCACCGATATTTTAATTGAAGCACTTTCATTGTTTATAGTTTATTTAATTTCAAAATTAGCAGCTGCTTTAAGCAATTATATTAGCGTCGTCATAATGAAGGTAAATCGATATTTTCATCAATTTTAATTGGTGCATAAAATTCGATTTTACTTAAAGTAATTTTTAACTTGATTTCCGGGTTTAAATTAGAAACGCAGGATGCAGAAATTGAGCTGTTGAAAGTGTAACGGAATTCGTGAATTGAAAAAAAAATAAAAGATACATATAACCGAGTTTATGAACCCTTATTTCAACAAAAGTTTAACCTTTTTATGAGTCTTATAAAGATCAAGTTAAACTTCGAAAGACATCCATTACTGAATTTCCAATATAACTAAAATTTAAATAAACCTGAAAAAAGACGCCTATTTTCGTTTTATCAAGAACGTCTGCAAATACACAAAAATAGTTTAAGTATTCAACATGAAAACTCAGAACAAACCCCCCGACGTTCGCCCGAAATTCCGGAGGTGCAGTTATTACAGTTAGCTCCAACGAGTGATATTTAATCGCGGGATTTCGTTATTCCAGCTGCGCTGACACCATTTAGCCTTCCGAAACGCGCGATTATTTTGGAAATTACGGCTGGAGCCTCGCGCCGCCACCGACATTCGACTATCCGCGCGGCCCGTCCGTTGTAATCCCTCCGCCAGCGGCGACGCGCGGCATTATCGCCTTCTTTTTCTCGCCGCGGCGAGCCTAATTTCGGGGCGGGGAAAAATTTCGGACGTCAGACGTTGTTTTCAGGGGGGAAATGTCGGGGTTAAAGGATTCGCGGATGCCTGCTCCCCGAGCTGGAAAGCCGCGCCGCGATAAATCAATACCTTCGCCGTTCCGGTTTATTTCTTGGAGGCTAATTACGCAACGGTAAGTAATGACGAGCGAAGAATTATATTGTGGGGGTAAAGTACGCTGAGAGTTGAATCCTTCAGGAGAGTAGTCGTTAAGAACCGGGGATATTTCAGGTTAACTCGTACAGAAGCTCATCGATTTACGGATGGAAGATGTTCTTCGCGGCGAGGATTGATAAAGATATTCAAGCTTCAAAGAAAATTTTGTTCTGCTGCCCATTAATGACTTCCTTTTCTTACTATTGATTTTTTTAAACTGAACTTACTTCTCCTTAAGTAGATCTTATTATATCAATTAGAACATATTTCATGAATCCGATGTTTTATTAAAGCAATGCATAAGTTGCATTTCGTCGAATTTGTAAAATTTCAAAATATTTCAAAATATTCCGAATCATTTTTATCGATAAATAATTAATTGCATTGCATAAGCAATAATAAACTACAATATGCGCTCATTTCAAGCCAGCTTCGACCGCTGAATTACGAAAACGGCACTCGACCGAGGCAAAAAAAAAACTCTAAAAACAATGCATCGCTCTTTCCAGGCCGGCAAAACGAAAAAAGGAGCTTTTAACAGTAAATACAAGCGGCGAGCGAAGGCCGCAGCAGTTTCCATTAATTAGGATCTCGATTAAAGAAAAAAATACATGCATCGCACGGCCATTAGAACAGCGGCGGCGGCGGCGGCAGCGGCGCTGCCGGTATTCCTCGTAAATTAATCGTTTATACGCACTCATCGAAGGCCGCGCCGCGGCAATTTCCATTCGCTTTTTTTTGCGTAACGAGCCGAGGGGAAGAGAGAGAGAGAGAGAGAGATCATCGATCTTGGAAAAGCCATTAACAAATTTGCGCGGCCGCGACGACTGCAAGGTGAAATTCATTAACCGGCCGCCAGTCATCGATCTTGGATAATCGAATGATGCGTCAACGTCTTGCGAGCGCTGCCCGGGGAAGTGCGGCCCCGTCGTCGGTCGCGCCGATTTTACACCGCTTTATGGCCGGCAATTTTTGAGAGCCGGAAGAGGAATTGTTTTTTCGCGGGTGAGCTGCGATTGCCGCGAGTGGATTTCCGAGGTGATTTGCGAGAAGCCGAGTGTGGATAAAGTGATTTTAGGAATTGCTGGAAATGGAGTTTTCGGAAATAATTGATTATATAAAAGGAATGCGTCGATAGTCGACGCTGATTTTATGATTATTTAAAATGTCAGTGTAAATTCGATTGAAATGGAAGGAAATATTTTTGCTTCGGGCTAAGAATATTTGTAAATTGTTATTTTCGGTTTATTAAATGTTTAATGGTATTTTGATATATATTTCGCAGTTATTTAAGGTTTTCTGAATTTTTACTCGATAAAGGAGCATTTCACTTCTATTGAACGGTTTAATCTCTTTTTAAAACGTATGAATGGGGAATTGATTGAATGCCAGAAAATATAAAGTTCCCAGTATGCAACCAATTTTACAATTTACCTTCACAATAAGAACGGTTAGCCCTTTTTCACCCTTTTAATATTTTTTATTAAAATTAAAATCGCCCAAAACATTGCCCCGAACAAACCGAACCTCCCAAAACCCAATAAAATTTTTCTATTCGCACTTTTACAATATCGATCGGAATTTTTTTCCCCTCCCGTCGGCCGACTGCGCCGGAAGCCGAAACAGCTTACGAACCGCTCGAATCCATCCATCTCGAAATTACACGTCGAAAAACAAAAAAAAAACGCGTCCGAAATCCGAACGATCCTTGATCTCCTCTGCACGGACGTCTACCCACCGACAGGCCGTCCAGTCACTGGGCGCACTAAATCTAGCTTTGCGCCTCTCTCTCTCTCTCTATCTATCTCCCTCCAACGGAGAGATTCACGCTCAAGTAGTTAGCTGGCTCTTAATTCACGGCGTACACAATCCGAGCCGGAGACAGGATATCGCGTCCGCTATTATAACGCGCCGCGCCGGCAGGAAGACGAAGCCGAGCGATTCTGGGACAAGGTGAGAGCGCGTCGGTGACAAATCGAACGCGGCCCGGCAAATGTCCCGTGAAATCGCGGATTAAGGGGCCTTCCTCCCGAAGAGCCGTCGCTTTCTCGAGACAGTTTTTTTTTTTTTCTTCTCCGATTCGAACGTGTTAATAGGAGGTGGATGACGAACTTTCTTTTCGCGGAGGAGTTTGCGGCGCGTAAATATTGAAACGGCGGTGAGGAGCAATAAATCGGCGATAATGGCCTGGGAATTGGATCGGGATATTCTTGGCCGCAACACACTTTCGGTCTAGCGATGTCGGTGGTATTATTTTTAGGAATAATTCATTGTTTTTAAATTGCCGCGCCGTTTTGGAGTCGCGGTGATTCAGCGCCGGCTTGCTTACCCACTTGAGAAAAAACGCGTTTAGAAGCCCGCTGGGATGTGCTTTTCCTTGATTTCGAAATGCGCGAGCGGCAAATTTTTCTTTTTTTTTTTTTCCCTTCTTAATAGCTCAAGGTGTACTGTCAAGTACACGGTAATGCACTTTTTTGAAGTACTGTGAATTGCTTGTTATATCCTTTTAAAAAAGATATTTATAGCTTTGTGTTTATTGCGTTAGGCATTAAAAACGTCGGACTGCTCGATAATAACTTTCCGTGAAAAAATTTAGATCAGCTGATTTTTGCAGCGTAAAATCCAGCAATTAAGGTAAAAGTGGAATGCTGGAATTGATGTTTAAGAGTGGAACGAAAATAAATGGACTAGTTCAATTAATCACACGAAAAAGTAACTCTCCGGTACAAATCTGCTCGTCATCATATTTCAATAAATATTTTCCCTAAATTAATTAACACCTATCGTTTTTATTATTTAACTGTAAAATATTACATTAAATTATTTCTAAATATTTAAGAAAGCTGCAAAAGATTAGTGCTACGTAATTATTAAAAAATGTTTCTCTATACAATTGTCACAAAATATAGCCCAAAACAAAACACACTTATAAATCCTTATTTACATCCAACGAGACGCCAGTCCAAAAGAGTCTGCAGCAATTCAACTCTCGAACAGAATCCGCCACAACACTAAAGCAAAAATAGTACACCACAAGCAATATGGCAGTAAGATCTAAAACCTTGACTCGGGCCGAGTTCGACAACCTGAATCATTCCCCGGCCGTGAATCATCCATTAAAAAGACACAGCTCAAATATTTAACTCCCGCGCGTCGTCAATATGCATCGGTCGTTCGAGAGCGAGAGAGAGAGAGTGCCGAACCGACGCGCGGTATTTTTTTCTTTTTTCGCCGCTCGTACTGATCAGCGACGCAACAATAATTACCGTAACTAGACTTCGCGACTGCGAGATTTAATTAATATGCGCGCGTCGCGACGCGAGAGATAATTAATTATAGATTCTACCCCCGCCGCCGCGTTGCTGCGAGTTGAGCGAGTTGCATCGTTCACGAATCGTTTCGTAAAAGTGCGAGCCCCCCCACTCGAGATGGTAATTTGTAATTTTCTGCGCGATAAATTTAATTAAATGCTTTGCTAAAGCTTACGTTGTTTACAGATTACCGTTTTGTTCTTTTTTAGTAAAGCGTGATTGAATTCATGCACTTGAAAGATTTCTTAATGACAAACGACCCTTAATTCCTTAACGTCAATATTTAATCTTTATAAAATGAAGGCTTTAACTGGTCAGTCAAGCATCCCCTCTACAAAAATCAACGAGACTCGCGCTCAATTACGCGCATTCAAAATCGTCAAAGCCGCAAACCCATCGCCGATCGAGTGTATACACTGGAATCGCAGAAGCAAAAAGGCCTCCGTTGAAGATCAGTCAGCCAGTCGCGCCGCGGCGCGGAAAAGTTGGAAAAAAAGGCATCCCGCGGGAAACGGGGGGAAAAAAGGAGCGGATATACGCAAGCCGCCGTGATCATCGGTATCGCGTTATTCCGAAAAATTAAACCGACGGAAGGGCGAGTCCCTCGACTCTTTTTTTTTTTCATCGCGGCCTCAAAGGCGAGTTAATTGAATATTGAAGCGGATTGCGCGAGAAGAATATTGGTCGCCGTGCCGCGCGGCTTTTGTCCTTTTCTTGAATTACTTTGTAAGCGAGTGTATATAGGCGCCGCGCTCGGAAAATTCCTCGAAAGTACGCGTCCCTTTTTTTCCTTGCTCTTTTTTCACAGAGAGCCGATGGCTTCCTACACGTTTTACACGGTATTTGCAACGCTGATTGATACGGCAAGGCGGCTCTTTGTCAGTTTCAAAGAAAAAGTAGAGGAGGTGTACGGTTTTTTGTTACCTTTTGAAAATTAGAACGGCAAAAGTCTGTGCATTGACGGTTCACAGTGGAAAATAGATGCAAAGTCAACGAGTTACTAAAAGGACTAAAAAAATATTTAAAATTAAGTTTTGTAAAATGTGTTATTAATTATACCTGCACATTATATAGTTTAAATATGGATAACTATTATTTTCCAGTTTTTCATTACCTTTGAATTTGAAAATAACTTGTTTTCATTAATTTATATTTAAATTGTAAAAAATGTAACGTAAAACATCCATACGAAATGACAAAGAGTAGTCTTAAATTACCAAGAACTCATTACCTACATAAAATTCGAAAAGAATCTTTCATTAAACGCGCAAATTTACAAAAGAAATCGCAATAGATTTTCCATCAGTTTCTACGAACCTCCGACAAACAACGAAATACGTAGAATTTAATAACACAATTATTCAGGCCTATTACGGGGAGTAATAAAATTTTAATTATGCGAATAGAGGCAGCGCGGAGCTCTATTTACTCAAACCAGCTACCGGAGAAATGCGCGCGGCGCAATGCTCCGGAAACCCGTATCTCCGGTATATTTTCGCAGCGCGACGCGATATGTACATTACACACTTAATTAAGATTCTGTTTGCCGGGCGCGTTAACAGTCTGTTGTTACGAAAAACAAATCCCCGCGAGCGAGGGAGCGCTTCTTTAAAACGCTCGACTTTCCAGCTTTATTGATTAGCAGTCGCGAGATGAACGACTCGCAGAGAAGAGCTCCGCATAAATGAACGAGTAGATTTTCGCTTCGCTCGGCGCTGGAATATTTCAGACTCTCGATGTTTGCGATTCCGAGCGAAGAGCCGCTGGGATTTTTAGCGGGGGGGGAGAGAGTGAATAAGGGATCTCTCTAGCGTTTGCCGAAAACGTCGGGTGAATTCGGGGGAATTAGCGCGTCATTTTGGCGCGAGTCGTCGGGGCCGAACTTTCGCAATATAACTTTCGGCGCGCCGTTATTTAAAATGCCTAATTAAAGTCGCGGGCTGTAATTTTACGAGAAAATAATACACGGGATGAGACAAATTTCGGAGCAACGTTGTAAAACCTAATGTTTAAGGCTCTCTCCTCTCCTAGTTGCGTAACTTTAGCGTTCCATTCATGCAGTCCCATTTAATCTCGCGAACTACTTAACGAGCCGTGTTTGCGCGCACTTGGGAGAGAGCGCAACTTCGAAAAAGTCTTCTCTCTCCGCGTAAGCAGTTTCGAGTCCTGCGAAGGAGTTCGCGCTTGTATTAATAAACGATGCGCAATTTACACGGCGATTCCCCCCGCCCGTTGAACTTCGCCGTACGGAATAATCGAAAGTACCTTTCTACGGGAGCAAATAGAGAAATCGGCGAATGTTGACCTTTGGAATTGAAAGTTTACCGAGGCTCGAACCCTTTTTTTTAATTTTCATCGAATGTTTGACTAGCAGTTTTCAGCTACTTTCGCCGGCAGTCAAATTCTGAAGCCAGCTGGATTTTTGATTTTTATTTGAATGATAAAGTCGAAAATGGATCAAGCTAATCAAATAAATTACAGTTTGTTTTGAGTTTTTCAATGTGTAAACGTTCTTCCACGTTTTTTTTTACATTAGTAATTAGTAATTTATTGCCTAATGTTTGGTCTATTTTATTATCCTTATTTTGTGCGAAAATCAATCTTGAATGACCTCATTAAAATTTAGTATCAATTCATTCCAAATATAAAATGTTTCTTATTTTGCACCACTTAAACAAAAACATTAGTCGTCAAAAGGTTTAAAGAAAAAAACTGCAGCCGTAAAATTTCCTTTTCCGATATCAAAAGTTCCCTCAGACTTTCCGTCTGCCTCAAACCCGAAAAGCATTTCGCACCTAATAAAAACCTGAAACTTCCCGGCGCACCTCGACGGCATTCCCGAAAACCGCGCAAATCCAAACAGGCGAACGGTCTCCCATCGCTCAAAACAATTCTCCCCGTCAGAAGAGGCGAGAGAGATAGAGAAAAAAAGAAGCACACCAGCCAGCGTCAAGCAGCGAAGCTTTCCTCGGGAGAAAAAAATTCAGCGCGCCGTCGCACGCTCCGCGACGCGCTCCTCGGAGCTTCGTCTTCGGCATTCCGGAAATGCCGGGCGGCAGCTCGAGCGAGAAAATTCCGAAACGGCACGCGCGCGGCGACATAAATCCTCGGGGCTGCCGGCGGCGCGGCCCATCAAGGAGGCGTCCTCTCTCTCTCTCTCTCTCTCGGCTTTTTCCTCCGCCGACGACGACACTTACGGAGGAAATCTGCGCGATGCACTTTGACGGCCCCTACCCCCCCCCCTCTCTTCCAGCAAAGGGGTTATAAATAATTCGAGGGGGTGATTTTTATGCGCCCCGGCCTGCTTTTCTCTCCCCGAGAGGCTGGGGGTGTATTTATAGGCTGCAGCCGCGGGATGACGAGTCGTGCGGTCTTACTTTTTTTTTTTTTACAGGCCGCCTTTCGCCGCCGAGATAATGAAGGCGCGACATTGTGGGTTGGGGCGCTGGCTTCTTTCTCCGGAGTAAGCCGGAGTTTTCAGGTGAGGGAGGCAGAGGTGATCGCTTAACGGTTTTATGTCCGCTGGGATATTGGATTTTGAGACTTTTGTAGGGTGTTGACGTTTATTTTCTGACCTGAATTGATACACTGCGGAAGTATAAAATTAGAAGTGCCGATGTAGTAAAGATAAAGAATCCTTTTTATCGGAGCTATTTAAACATTGTTCAATCTCCGATTTTAGAAATATTTGAATATAAAATAATGAAGAATACAGACTATCAATTAGTTACATAAGAAAATACGTAATACGAAAAAAAAAGAAATAATGCAATTTAATCAATCATTCAACATATTTGCCTGCACTATATGTTGATTTTTTTCTTACTAATAATCCAACATAAAATAAAAGTGTTCTATTTGATTTAAATTAATTTTAAATCCAAGAAAAACTCCACTCTTGTTTACGTGTCTCCGAAGTATCAGACGTTTTGCTTTCGTCACTTTCTTCTTTAATTATCTCAATCAGAACATTATCTTTCTCCTTGACTTGCTCCAGCATCTCATCAGATGGGCCGGATTCCTGATCTTTTTGACTTGCCTGAGAAGCATCAGTCGCTTTGCTTTCGCTTTCCTTTTTCTTTTTCTCCATCAGAACGTTGTGTTTATTCTTTACGTCCTCAAACCTCTCATCCGCTGTGCCGGATTCCTGATCTTCCTGACTTGCCTGAGAAGTAGCAGCCGTTTTACTTTCGCTTTCCCTTTTCTTTTTCTTGATCGGAACATTATGCTTCTTCTTTGCACCCTCAAGCATGTCGTCCACTGGACCGGATTTCTGATCTTTTTGTCTTTTCTCAGAAGTATCAGTTGATTTTCTTTCACTTTCCTCCTTCTTTTTCTCGATCGGAACATTATGTTTCTGCTTTAGGTGCTCAAGCATCTTATTCGCTGTGTCAAATTTATGATCACAATGTTGACACGAAATTTTCGTTTGTCCTTTAGACATTTGTGACAAAATACAGATATCCCGATGCTTACGCATTCCTGACAAGGTCTTGTAGCATTTTTTACATTGGACGCAGTAGAACTCAACAGCATTCGTGCATTTTTTGCAAAAGTGCATTTGCTTAGAAAAACGACGCGTTGTTTTATTCATGGGCAAAAATTTCGAGCAATTTGGACAGTAGATCTTTATTTTTCCGAAAGCATTCGTAAACACTAAAACAGAAGAAAGATTTAGATCGTGAGCAGAAGATTAAAATTTATTTCAGGTCTCGAAGAAGAAACCTCATCTACGAAATGTTGTATGAACACAACTACATTGGGCAAAACAGTAATAACATGCAATTAATGAAAATTTGTTGTAATTAGAAGAGAACTTACCAGTTTGTTTAAATGAATTAAGAGAAGACAAGTCCGGTTTAGTTACTTCCTTCCTGGGCCTAAGCTCAATAGACATATTATCTGTAAAAAAAAAAAAAAAAAAATTTTTGATTTTTTGATATTTTTGGATAATAATTGTTATGTATTTAGCGTTAACTTACGCAAATCAGATGCACTATTAGTTTGAGCATTTGAAGCACCATCATTCTTGTTATCATTCGAATGTTTTTCTAAAGGAGCCCTATTTTTATCAGTGTTTGTTCCGTCTTTTTTACCTGCTTCATCCTTTTTCTTTTCGCTTTTTTTAGTCTTTTTATCTTCTTTTGATGTAACCATAATACGATTATGAAAGTTTTAATAACTTTATTAATGTTTTTAAGATTTATAACAAAATTTTCTTACTTGATATTGAGTAAACGTCTAGAATTTTCAACTTTGAACTCTTGCTTGCATTTGTAAAGCCTGAAACAGAAAACTGCAAATTAGCACGAAATTGAGATGATTATTAAATCTAGAAAATGCTTTTACGTAGCGCTCAACCACCTCATTACACAAATATATTTAAAAAACGCTCACATTTAAAACCAAAACCTCTTATTTAAATATAGTAAGCGACAACAGACCAGAAATAAATTTATTCAAAAATTATACATTTGTATGCCCCTAATTCACATATTCAAGAGTAATATCTTTTTGCATTTTTTACATAATATATTTTACATGTGTAAGGTAATATAACAGCAAGGCAATTCGTTCAATTCTCGAATCATCGAACCTGAACCCTGTCGTATTTAAAAAATGCTTAAAGGTTTTATACGTTTGCTGAGATATTGGATTTTCAGACTTTTATAGGATGTTGACGTTTATTTTCTGACCTGAATTGATACACTGCGAAAGTATAAAATTAGAAGTGCCGATGTAGTAAAGATAAAGAATCC
The DNA here is from genome assembly GCA_900474385.1 of Ormyrus pomaceus. NCBI lineage: Eukaryota > Metazoa > Arthropoda > Insecta > Hymenoptera > Ormyridae > Ormyrus > Ormyrus pomaceus. Next base: position 27,167 of record UCOM01001370.1, read on the forward strand.
TTTTTATCGGAACTATTTAAACATTGTTCAATCTCCGTTTTTAGAAATATTTGAATATAAAATAATGAAGAATACAGACTACAAATTAGTTATAAAATTGAATATAAAAGAATGAAAAATATAGACTATTAATTAGTTATAAAATATAAGAAAATACGTAATACGAAAAAAAAAAATAAATAATGTAAAATTAATCAATCGTTCAACATGTTTGTCTACACTATATGTTAATTTTTTTCTTACTAATTATCCAAAATAAAAAACGTGTTCTATTTGATTTAAATTAATTTTAAATAAAAAAAAAATCCACTTTTTTTTACTTGTCTCAGAAGTGTCAGCCCTTTTGCTTTCACTTTCCTCTTTCTTTTTCTTTTTTTTATAATTATTCAATCTCGCCAACGCCATCCTTTCAAAAAAGCAAGTTCCTCATGCCTTCTAGCCAACTTCACTTTATCTTTTTTCTTTACTTGCTCCAGCAGCATATCATCCGATGGGCCGGATTTCTGATCTTTTTGAGTTGTCTCAGAAATACCAGTCGTTCTGCTTTTACTCTCCCCTTTCTTTTTCTCAATTAAAACATTATGCTTCTTCTTTGCATCCTTCAGGATATCATCCGACGGGCCGGATTTCTGATCTTTTTGACTTGTCTCAGAAGTATCAGTCGTTTTGCTTTCACTTTCCGCTTTCTTTTTCTCGATCAGAACATTATGCTTTTTCTTTGCATCCTCAAGCATCTCATCCACTGAACCGGATTTCTGATCTTTTTTACTTGTCTCAGAGGTACCAGTCGTTCTACTTTTACTCTCCTCTTTCTTTTTCTCGATCGGAACATTATGTTTCTGCTTTAGGTGCTCAAGCATCTCATTCTCTGTGTCGGATTCATGATCACAATGTTGGCACGAAATTTTCGTTTGCCCTTTAGGCATTTGTGAAATAATACAGATATCCCGATGTTTGCGCGCTCTTGACCATGTCTTGTAGCATCTTTGACATTGGACGCAGTAGAATTGAACAGCTTTCATGCACTGGTTGCAGTAGTGGGTTTGTTTAGAATAAAGGCGCGTAGTTTGATTCACGTTCAAGAATTTCAAGCACTTTGGACAGTAGGTCTTTATCTTTCCGAAACCATTCATAAACACTAAAACCGAAGAAATTAAAATTTATTTCAGTTCTCGAAGAAGAACTCGAAGATTTACGAAATGTTTTATGAACACAGCTATATTAGGCAAAACGGTAATAACAAGCTGTTAATGAAAATTTGTTGTAATTAGAAGAGAACTTACCAGTTTGTTTAATTGAATTAAGAGAAGACAAGCTCGATCTAGTTATTTTCCTGCAGGCTCTAAGATCACTGGGCATATTATCTGTAAAAAAAAAACAAATAAATTTAGTTTTTTTGGTATTTTGGTGATAATAATTTTTATGGATTTAGCATTAACTTACACAAAACAGGTGCACTAGTATTTTGAGAATTTGAAGCACCATAATTCTTGTTATCTTTCGAATTATTTTTTAAAGAAGCTCTATTTTCATCCGTGTTTGTTTCGACTTTTTTAGCTGCTTCATCCTTTTTCTTTTCGACTTTTTCAACCTTTTCATCTTTTTCTGAGATAACCAAAATACGATTATGAAAGTTTTAATAACCTTATTAATGTTTCCAAGATTTGTAAAAAAATTTTCTTACTTAATATTGAATAAACTTCTACAATTTTTAACTTTGAACTGTTGCTTGCATTTGTAAAGCCTGAAACAGAAAACTACTAATTAGCACAAAATTGAGCTGATTCAAATATATTAAAAAAAACGATCACATTTAAAACTAAAACTTTTTATTTAAATATAGTAAGCAACAACAGACAAGAAATAAATTTATTCAAAAATTATACATTTACACGCCATTAATTTACATATTCAAAAGCAAAATTTTTTTTTACGTTTTTAACATAATCTATTTTACATGTACAAGGTAATATAAGAGCAAGGCAATTTGTTCAATTCTCGAATCATGGAACCTGAGCCTCGCAGTAAAGAGGCTCATCGGCAGCGATTGAAAAAGCCGGTCCGACAAGTCCAAGTAAACACAATGTAGGCGTGCAGCTCGAAGCGTTCAGCGTTGAGAGCGGCGCGTATCATTAAAAGCCGCGATCGCAAATTACGACGTCATTACTGTAAAATCCTCGCGCGTAAACCTCCGGCCCCTCTTTTACGGCCGACACGCACTGCTACCCTCCTTTCGGATATTTAACCAGTTGCGTGAGCGCGCTTTCTTGCTGCGTCGAGACTTTGAATTTTGTTTTTATCGATTCTTCGGAAGAGCGTTTGGTCTCGATTTTTGGCTTTGTAGTTGGAAAATCGATTGATGAAAAATTGAAGGTTGGACCTAAAAAATATATTCTTATTAGTATATAAATTTATTGTACGTTTATTGATGTTGTAGCGATGAAGATAATCTGTAATTTTTTAATTTTGATTACCTGTATGTCAACCTGTCTCCTTTGTGAGAGAAGATCGAATTAATTATTCCGTTTATTTGCTCCAAACCCGATGCTTTCTCTCCATACATAATAAAGCAAATTTGAATAATCCCCAAACCCATCTCTCCATTCCGTCCAATAAACCCCTCGATTCGACGATGAAATTCCAGGCTCCCAAGACCGATTCCACCTTCCGAGCGCCTTACCCTCTTTTTGCCTTATACTCCTTAGTCGCTTGCCGCCAAACCCCGTCGGACGTAGGGCCAAGCGCCGAGATATGTCCCGGAGCCCGGAACAATCGCTTATGCTCCTTCGGTCCGGGGCCCCTAAGTGCGATAATTCATTTCGGCCGGCGGCGGCAGCGGCGCGAATAACAATGCACGCAAAACAACGACCGGCGAGAATTGCTACCGATAATTGCGCGCTTATCCCCCCGACGCCATTGGCGGCTGCGGGGGCAGCTGTCGAGCTTCTGTTGTTCTTTGCGCCGACTGCCGAGCTTCCGTTTGCTTCGCTCGTCCTCCTCCCCCTGCCTCCTCCTCCTCCGCCGCTTTGACCATTGTTGTATACGCCGAGGCGAGAGAGGTGGCGGCTGGCTGGTGCTATTGGCGTTTTGACCGATTGTTCGCCGGTGATTTTTCACCGACGGAAATTGCTCGTTAGCCCCGCCGCTGCTACGGGGATTTCCTTAATTTTTAAGGACCCTGATTGCGCTGACTGATGGAGCGCGAAGAGTTAAAGGCTTGGGGCCGGGTATTGAAATCGGCTCTCCGTTTTGTTCGCCGCCTGGCGTTTAGATTGATTTTTAGAGGAAAAATTGATTGTCGAGGGGGGCGGACTGAAATTAAGCACTTCTACCTGAAACCATTAGTCGAGTGTTTTGCAAAAACTCGTACCCGAGTAAAAAAAAAAGTGTGGTGAAAGTCTCGCGGAAGTCTGGCTATGGCCACTATGCCAGACTTATGAAAATCTCTTTAAAAGTCTGGCAGACTTTCTACTAGATTTTGTTAGAATTTTGAACATTTCTTTTAAAATCTAATATATAAGCTACATTTTCTGCAGGCCTTCAACATTTTTTTTAATGTCTAAAAATAAACTCTTTAAATAAGATGGAAATTTCATTTAATTTGTAAATATTAGAGTATAATATTAGATTAAAACAATTTTTAAACATTAACTGACAATAAACAGTAACAAATAATTAATATCACAATTAATTGAAATCATTTTTTGGGGTTGCGTAGAGTGTTGCACATAGAAGTTAAAACTTTTCTGTAATTTTGATGACTTAACTTTTCCACGCCTCCCGGTGTTTTTTTGTTTACGTAAACTAAAAATTTTACAAATAAATCAAGATATAAGTAGACTTACTCATCTAGTATCTTACACGTAGTTTTTAGAGAAATGAGCAGGTTTTTTTATGTATTTTTGTAAAACGTGCTATTGGATCCAGTCATAAAAGGATATAGTGAAAAAGAGAGTGAAAGAGAGAGACAAAGAGAAATTGAACTTACAAAAGACTGCTTTATAGACATCTAAAGGAATGCGCTGAAATCCGTTTCTACCAGTAGGTGTCATTCTTTTTAATTTTCGTGGACCTATAATCAATCTCATCAACCTTCTTACTAAATCTTTCGGTTTAGCGCGCCATCTTGTTTTTAAGTAATGGAGTTCCGATTCAGCAATGTATACGTTGTAACCTTTTGAAAGTTGAATCTGTAAAAATTATTATTATAATATACATTTATGACAGATATTATATAGATATATTTTTGCTTATTTTTTTTAATGTATAATTATTAGAAATTAAATTATTTAAAACTTTATTTATTAACCAATATTGAAAAATGTAAAAATGTAAAATGACTTATACTTTTCCTTCTTGAGGTTCATAAGAAACCAGATTGAAGTCATCTTCTTCGCTAGTTTCAGAATCAGTTAGACTGGATTCCTCCTCGCGATTTTTAGAATCAGTTTCTGAAAATAATTTAAATAATTAATTAATTTAATAATTCAATAATTTCATTGCCTTAGAATAAAAAGTTATATGCGTGAATTATCCATGTCCATACGTGGATAATTCACGCATGCATATATTATAAATATATTATACATGTATTATTTATATATAAATTGCATCCCGATATATTTATAAAATGTCAAATGCGCAAAAAATAAGAAATCCCTTCATTTCGAAAGCATTTTACATATTTCTAATCTCAACATAAACTTGTAAAGAGCAGTCTTTGTTCCCCGTGTCTAAAATTTGCAAAGAAAAATATTTTACCGCCGACATTTGCATAAAATCACATAACTTATTCGCGAGCCGATAAAACGAGTTACCTACAATGTTACACTTACATTTCCCCGGAGCGCAGCGCCGTCGTCTCAATTCGCGTCGGCTCTATCGCGATCGCTCGAATAAATCCCAGCAATAATTTTACAAGCCTTCCCCCCGCGCATATTTACGCTCTCCCCCGTGGCGGCGCGCGACTTAGGATAAAAAGGAAGTTACGAGAAGGGCAAATCCGCGCGGAACTGCGACCTTATGACGCTCATGTATGATAATTCCTAATGCAGTCCCGCTGCCTTTATCTGAATGCAGCCGCGCACTTTTCCCTCGTTCCTTTTATATTCCCTCGTTCCCCGCAGCTCTCCTATCTGCAGCGCGGCTCCCCCGAGCCGCGCTCTCGTGTCTCCTCGAGCGCGGCGTACTATTGAAAAACAATCAAACGCCAAAACGTCGAGTTCCGTCGATAAGAGGCGCGCGCCTCGCGCTTTTGAGTGCTTCGGCGACGGCGGAGATTCGTACTGCGAGAGCAGCAGCCGGGGGACAATCGCGGGGTGGATGGTTTTTATTGGGGATTTTCTCTGTTGTTTGCGTGCCTTTGGAAAATTTCGCCGCGAGTTTCGAGAGAGAGAGAGAGAGAGAGAGAGAGAGAGAGAGAGAGAGAGAGAGAGACTTTTTAAGCGGGTTGTTAAATTTTCGTATTAAAATCGGGGGCGAGTCGAGGAACTCTTGGAAGGAAGTTGGTGCACGAGCTTTTAAGAATGGGTTTTTAAACTTTAAGAGGTTTCTTTCATAAACTTCGCCGGGAGAATCTGCTTTATTTTCTTTCTTTCTTTTTTTTTTTAATTTTTCCGCTTTAAACAATCCAAAAAGGGGGACCTGTTGAATGTGCTATTTAAATTTTTGAGTTATACAACATTCGTTTAAATAAAAAGTATACTCGGCTCCTTCCTCGCTCATTTAAATACCTAATTACACAAGCCAGCAAGCACCTAACACATTTTCCCCGGACGGCCGTAAGAGATTTTCAGCGAAAAAATCCCGTGTCTCATCGAAAATCACTGCGCCGAAAAATCGTCGACCGCATTATCGCGAATTTCCATAACGCAGCCGCCGCCGCGATATACATACAAGCCCGGGCGTACAATATCTGTTGAGCGCGTATCGCGCAACGAGTGCGATATTACTCGCGGAATCAAATTTAAATTCGCTTTGGCTGAAAAGTTGCTCCGCCGGTAATGTAACGCCGTTCGCTCTTCGACAGCCAACCCATAAACAGATTAAAGGACGCGGCGAACCTGCTCTTCTCGCGATTGCTTTTTTGCTCCGTTCGAATTTCGAGTTAATTCGGCGTTTTTTTACTTTTTTTTTTGGCCTTTCGGCGAGGGAGACGCGGTGGTCTGGTGGAGGATGATGAAGAAGAGTCCGGGGGCCTCTGCCGCACAAAGGGAAGCATTATTTAGGACTTTGCATTATTTAAAATGCAAAATTCATCTCAATCTTGGTAAAAGCCTCGGCGCGAAACGAGGGGTGTAACGCTCGTATTCTTCTTCAGAGAAGGAAATATTACTTATATACTACTACGCCTGTCTTCCCATATCGAGCTTATTCTACTTGATGTTCACTCCCCGACATACTTCTTGTTTCCTAAATAACTTTAGAAGCCTTACATACTCGAGCGACTTAGTAGCTAATATACAGTTTCTTTTTCTGTTTAAATCGATTAAATCACCAAGAATATTTTCACTTTCATCGTTAAATCGTCTCTTAACGTCAGTGGATTAAATCTATCTTAAATGCTTAAGCAACATCATACTCGAAAAGTAAAACTCTCGCGTACCCATTCTCTTCTCTCAATTTTACACGCGGCCTCGTTCGAAATCGCCCCCGAACCCCACAGAAAAAAAGAACTCCTTCCCAGCAATTTTGCCATCGAGAGAACAATACCCGCGACAACCAAGGAGAAGAAGAAAAAAAAAATCGCCTCGCGATAATTCAGGCTCCGCGGGCCGACGTCGCCGCCCCTCCCCCGCAGTTCGTCAGAGCTCCCTTCCGCCTCGTCTGCCCCGGCCCGTTTTCCTTTATTTCCCCCGTCGCGTCGCGTCTTCCTGCGATCCGCGGGCGCGCGCTCCGCCATCCGCCGAGAGAGAACCCGTCGCTTCCTCTTCTCGCGCGGCGGACTGCGCGCGCTCTCTGCCAATATCGCGGAGAGGGTGAACGGCACCGGTTGCAGACACTTTACATATCGACGGCTCTCCTCGTCGACGCCGACTTTACGAATTTTCAATGTCAGCCTGATTCGCCTGGAAGGGGAGGGCGGGAACCGACTGTTTTTGGGATTGATCGCGAGTTTTCTCGACCGGCGGAGGGACTGCGATGAACCGTGGCTGCGGTTTTCTTTTTGGCTTGACGAGTAATTAGGGAGTCTGATTGTAGTCGGGTTTGTCAGAGTTTTAAGAAATAATTGTAATTTCGTAATCACAAATATTACAACGTAAAAATAAACGTGCCCCTGCATCTGAAAACACGATTAAAAGTAGAAAATTTATTAAAAAAAAACGTTATTTTCTTATTAAATTAATTTATATTTATAAAAGCTATCAAGTAATGTCAAATGCTCAGCAATAGCCACAATTAAGAAATTGAAATTATTATTAACTGTAAATTAACTTACCGAATCTTTTTTTTGATCCCGGAGCCATTGCTGCTATCTTTTTGATCTTTTTCTTCCTGAGGTCAGCATCATCGATTCTCTCCAGCGATACCTCAGCTCGTTGGTTCAATTTGACGTCATCTACACTTTCTGTAAAATAAATTTCAAGTCAGAAAGATTTTGTAAAACCCATAGTGTTATTAGGAGTGGATGCCGCTAGTTTCTTCTTAACAATTTCAATGTCGGCCCGATTCGCCTGGAAGGGGGCGGGAATCGACTGTTTTTGGGTGACAAGTAATTAGGGAATCTGATTGTAGTCGGGTTTGTCAGCGTTTTAAAAAATAAGCAATTAATTGTAATTTCGAATCTTCCTTTTTGGTATTCTCGTAGCAATAACGGGAATCTCGAGGAGTAGCGTAAAATTAATGATACAAGCGTATGGAATATCGAAACGTGCCCGCTTAAGCTCTAGCTTTTATCCGATACGTTTCGATTTCGATTCGAAGAAGCTTACAAGATCATGTTCCTCGATTCGTGCAAGTGCTCGCGTATTCAAAGAGATCTTTTATGCGAATGCAAGAATCCGTAATACGCCAAGCTCGAAACTGAAAATAACTGTAAAAAAATCTTAGGACGAAAATTCCGTGAAATTAAAGCATTAAACAGTTAAGTCGAAAGCGATGTTCATATAATGTTCGTTACGTTCTCGCATAATGGAAATGCATTTCTCCGCGGCTGTTTATCATATTATATTGCGTTAACTTTTTTCATTAAACATTTTAAAGTAATTTAATGCAGAATAATGCGCTCCTCGCCCTTCTCGGTTACTTGTATAAAGTTTTCAGTTTAAACTTGGCTGGCGAAATTCGAGAAACTCAGCTCTCTCTCTCTCTCTCTCTCTCTCCCGGAGAAATAGAAACCAGAAGAAATGGTACCTTATAAGTTTCAATCCAATGAAAATTCTAGCCGTTTACCCCGAGCAAAATGCGAAAGATTACACGCGCCCCGGAAATATGAGGAAAGTAAGCATTTTTTCTATTTTTCGGCCGAAGGCGAGCGCGGTTTGGCATTTTTAACCCGGACGGAAGAATTACTCGCGAAGAACGAAAGGGGAGAACTGACATATTTAAAGCAAAATTTAAAAACTAGATCTCGCCAATTTTCAAGCTCCGCGAAAGAGTTTAGCCGAAAACGTGCCTCTCCCAGAGTCAACAAATTCATCAAAAAAAAGTGCCGGCAGTCCGCCGACTAAACCAGCGCGTATAATGCGCCCCGAAAGGGCGTTTTTTCTTTTTGCACGAAGCTCGCTTAATTCTCGCTCATCTAAACACTCATCGCGCAAATCGCTGGCAAAGGGGTCCGGGGGAAAAAGGCAGCTCTCTCTCTCTCTCTCGCCCCGGCAAAAATAAGCGCATAATCGCGCTGCGCGCGACGGTCGAAAAGGCGGCGGTGGCTGAGCCTGCAGATAACAAAAAAAAAAAAGAAAAAAAACTCGGCTCCGCTTTTTGCCCCGGCGCTCGGCTGCGCGCGACTGTTCATAATTGTCGCGCAGATAATGTTTGCGCTCGTCTGAGGGATGGGGCTGCTCTCTCTCTCTTTTTACGAGGCGCAAATTCGCGGAGGGTAAACAGCTCTCTCTCTCGCGCGAGCGTCGAGTTTTCGCGCTCCGCTCGTTATTTCACGCGCGCTTTAACAGAAAATGCATTAAAATTGAAATTTAATATGAAAAGCAGCGGGGAGAGAGAGAGAGAGAGAGAGCGAGGCGCGACGCAGCCATTAAAAAAAGGGGAGAAGCTCCCGCCTGGCAGTCCTACACTCCAATGAGGGGCGTATCGTAATTCAGACGTATAAACGTCTTATTTTGATCGGGGCGGTTAAAAAGCGCGGGAGCTTTTCCTTTTTGTCGCTTCGACGTATTTTTTTTTAACCGTTGTGCGATCGTTCGCTCGGAGAATATTACGAGTCATTAATTCGCAGACGTATTTCGAGGGAGTCGCCGCGCCGCGAATTCAAAGGAACTGAAATGAAACATTGATGCTTTTTCTTTTTTTAAATAAATGTGCAATCTTTGGATTAACTGCTTTTTATGGGCAAAAAATAGTTTAAACAAAGAGCAAAATTAACATGACGCGCAAAAAGTTTGGGCAAATGTTGTTTTAGTTCGCTGACTGATTTCATTTCTTTAGCGAAAATGACATTTCGCATGTTTGGGTAATGCGGCATTTTATTATAAAATAGTTTTATTATAAGTTCGCTGACTCCTAAGAGAAACTTGGGTAACTCGTTTAAAATACATGACCTTTGTGCGTAATTCAATCGCAAGGGAGCTGAAGAAAGTTTTAGACAAAGATGCATTTTTAATTTCTTCAGAGTCACGTTTCAACGCAGAGTGTGCATTTCACATCAAATCAAATAATTAAAACAGAGGCTTCTCGTAATTATCTTTCAAAACTTTGCGAAAGAACGTATAATAGAACTTTGTAAGTTCGTTTTTTTTTACCTGCATCAACGTGGAACAAATTTAATGTTAGAAATAATATTTTACGAGAATACTGGTATACTAATAATTATAGAATTTTTTTTTAATTTGAACTGCTATTTGGAACCAAGAATCATAAATTTAACAGCTACTTACAAGAACATAATAAAATACTATTTATTATTTGAGCATGCTAACAAGAAACATAAAATATAAAAATGTATGTTTTACGTTTCTTAATTTTTTTTTAGAAAACTTACAAAAAAAACCGTAATTGACGTTCTTTAGTGCAGAAATTCAAGACCTTTCCATTCCTTCCAACTAGTCTCCTCGCCGAAAAAGCACCCTTAAAATAAAGCTGAAAAGTAAACAACACACAAGTAAATATTTAGTTTTTTTTTCAGTGCAACGGCCATCTAAACCCAACACTCCGTAAATACTACCGCTTTTTAATAAAATTTCATAAATTTAGTCTGCTGCTCAAAATGTTGGCAGTAGTAGGGTTGACAAATACAGTAAATCACTTACAGACAAATCAATTTAGAATGTTCCTATTTAATAAAGGCTTTTATTTAATTTATAAACTTTGAAATACATGTTAATTATGTTTTATTTTTAAACTAAAATTTAAAAAAAAATTTTTAAAACGAACTGCAAAAACTTATTTTCTAGTAAAATGAAAAAAAAAAAAAATGATTCATCGAAAAAATTAAAAAGAAATAAAAAAAATAAAAAAGAAAACTGAAAGATGACTTATTTTCTGATTAAATGAATAAATTATTCATTATAACATTTTTTTTAAAGCATGCCAATTAATAGAAAAAACTAAGCTCCAGCATGTTTTTTGACATGAATGACCATAGAGTTGTAATGCTCTACACAACGTCTGCAAAATACACATTCGAAAAGATAATCCTGTTGGCAGAACGCACACCGCGTTTCTTTAATTCTTTTGATTTTTTCCTTAGAGTAATCACAAAATTTACAACGTAAATATATACATCCCTCTGTATCTGAAAATATGATTAAAAGTATAAAATTTATAAAAAAAAAAGTTTTCTTATTAAATTAATTTATATTTATAAAATGTGTGAAGTAAAGTAAAATGCTCAGCAATGGCTTCAATTAAGCAATTGAAATTGATTATTATTAACTGTAAATTAACTTACCGAATCTTTTTTTTGGTCTCGGAGTCATTGCTGCTATCTTTTTGATCTTTTCCTTCCTGAGGTCAGCATCATCGATTCTCTCCAGTGATACCTCAACTCGTTGGTTCAATCTGTCGTCATCTATACTTTCTGTAAAATAAATTTCAAGTCAGAAAGATTTTGTAAAAAAAATATCTAATAAAGGATACTATTTAATTCACCCATAGAATTATTCGGAGTGGATGCTGCTAGATTCTTCTTAACAATTGAACCTTGCACTTTGGTTTTGTCATCTGCGGCTTCCTCTTTAACTGACGGCCTCTCTCTTTTCAGTCCTTTTTTGCCTTTCGACACTAGCTTTATTATTTTATCATCTGCTTCTCGGATGACATCATAATTTGCAACCTTGACCTGCTTTATCAGACTCAGGTTTGGATAACGTAATTTAAAAGGCCGCTTTTCAGAATTACCCGCTGCCAAAAAAAAAATGAACAAAAGGAATATTAGTATGTGCTGACACATGATTTTGACTATTTAAGTTTTTTGTAATATAAAAAAATGTATGTATAATTTAAACGAAGATATTAGCTACAAGCATGAAGACTACACTACTTAAGAAAGAAATGCGAAAAAGAGCTTGAAATTAAAGAGTACGTGTACATAATTAAAGCTAACACATAATGCATACTACAAGATAAATTCTTACGAGGCCTTTCACCTCGAGTGGGATCCCTAACGTCCTACAAAAACAAAATCCCACCCGGTTGTCTTCGATGCAGACATTCACGACCTCTCCCCACTCCTCGTAAATAAGCAGCCTCCCCAGTCGAAAACGCGAGGGCCCGTCTTAAAAAGAAAGCCCTGAAAACTGACCGCTTAAATCCAGCACCCCGTTAAAGCGAAGCCCCCCCACCTCCCTCATAAATACCTCAGCGGAATTCCATAAATTAAGCCTCGCGCTCGAAGTACAAACTACTCCTCGCGCTCGGCCAGATAAAAATAAATCACCTTAACGACTCGGGCCCGCGATAAAGTCCGAAAAATCCCCCTCCCTCGTTCCTTATAAACCCGCGCGAGTGATAAATCAGGCGGGTTCGTCAAATTCTCTCGTCTCGATTACTCCGACGGTTAACGAGCCTCGCGACGAGTCTACACCCCGGGGTTAATTGAGACATAATTCAGCCATTAAGGAAGGCGCGAGGAGATCATCGCGGCACCGCCGCCGGCAGCAGCCGACTCGAGCCGACAATGCGACTCTGAGTTTACACGCGGGATAGTTTGCTTTTTACAGGCGCGGCCCCACTCGGGCCCGAAGAATCGCCACTGACGGATCAGCGGAGTCGACTAATTCGCGAGATTCCGCGGATGCTTGTTAGCCTGCTTGCGCGTTTACTTGTTGATGTTCTTTTTTAAGGGCTTTTTGGCGAGGGGTTTTCGTTTCTGATGGAATAATGTGGTTCTTCTTGCTCGGGCGGATCAAGTGCTTTATTTGTTGGCATACAGGATAATTGTTAAAATTTTACATTTTATTAAATAATATCAATTAGAAGTCTAATTACAGATGTTAAACAATGTTTACATTTTGAACTCTTAAATTACAATGTGAAACTTTCTGTTACAAATACATTTTGAATCGCAAATGTGTAAATTAACATAAAACTATAAATGCTTAAACATAATACCATGAAATGGTATAGATATAACAACGATTTTGTGGCAGAATATTAAACAGTCACATAACGGTTACGAGATGTACTGTTAAGCTTCTTATGAGAAAGCTCTGATTTTGCGCAGCTTTTTCGCTAAAAAGCCTTTCTGAAATCCCTTTCCCCCTTTATCTTACGACTGGTAATTTCTCAGAGATTTTCTTTAAATATTTACGCAAACATTAATTTAAAAAAAAAATGCACAAGAATACTGGCAATGAAAAATAAATTTAAAAAGCAATCTTTTAACTTATCTACGAGTGATAAAAATTATATTTTAAACCATTTTTACTAATGCTTAAATCAACAATATAAAAGTTTTACTTAAAAAAATACTGTATAAAATTTGCACTTAAAATTAAAGTGATTAAATCACAACTGCTACTAAAATGAAACTGCAAAAATGATTGGTAAATTTCTTTTAACCAACTATTAAAAACCTAATTTACTCGTTTCTTCTTTTAAAGTTGATAAAATCATGAAAATAATAAAAACTTAAATTTTCCTCCAGCTTTATTGCTTTTTACGTAGCATGAGATTTTTTCGCGGACGTCCTCCTAAAAAACATATTTAAACAGTATATAAGAAACATCAGACAATGAAAATGCCCTCGAAAGCGGACTTACTTTTGCGAACCACCATTTGAGGTGAATTCTCTTTATTTGCAACTTCTTTCCTTTCGTTTTCATTCTTTCTTTCTAATACGGACAACTGTTCCGCGACAACGCCGCAAGGCCCCGCCACGTGGGCTGCCATTGAGCAATAAGCTCGATATACTATTTGGCAAATTTTACATTGAAACATTAACTTTGCGCGACACCGGAAGCAATGGCTCCTAAACTGGCGATAATATTTTTCATAATAGCAATTACATTGGTCGCAGTAGAATCTGTACGTGTTCAATGGTCCTAAGAAACGAAAAATTTGTAAATTTGGTGAAAACAATTACTCTATCAAGAAACTTACGATTTTTTTTTAATATAGCGTCCAAAGGTTTAATTACAAAACTACTATTCCGTGTGCACCTTCTAGAAATCATATCGGATTCCTTTCTTTTGACTAAAACGAAGATTACGAAAAAAAACTTACATTATTTTTACAAAAGAAAAATATTGAAAAAATCTTGTATTTACCTATTAATTTAGGCAACCTTTCATTCTTTGGCGTTTTTAATTCAGATTGCCCAACAAAATTGGATGGTCCAGCTGCAAAAACAGTGCCCATACGATTTTTTAAATAAAACACCAACTATCAATACTTATCTGAACAATTATATACCTAAGGGATCTAAAGGTGTTGAAACTATAGACATTCTTGCATTTTTCTTTTCTATTAAGGTGGTGTATTCTTTTGAAATCTCCAACAAATCATCATCTAAAGCATTATATTTTAATTAAATTTAATATAATTTTTTTCAATACGTAACTTCAATAATTCACACTTGACGAAACTTACCCATTAATAATTCTGATTTACATTCAGAAAAATGATGATCTTCAAAGAAATGATGGTACGAACCTGAAATAAAAATTTAAATGAATTTATCTACTTTTAAACATTTGTTAGAAACATAATCAAAAAGCAATGTTAGTCAATCAGAGAAAATCAATAACACAAAGAAAAAAGGTACGAAAAAAGGAATTTACAAGATTCAAGATTAAAACAAATTGTGTAATCTTCTGTGATAAACATTTTATTTAAATTTTATTTAAAAATTAAACGAAATACACTTTTTTGTGCCAATAAACATTTCTTTTTGCCAAACTTCCTTTAAATTATTGAACACTTGAATTTGTTTTATTTAGTTCGTAATGCTTAATCTTCATGTGAGTAGTTAAACCAGAATACGTCTTGTAACGACCCTTGCATAAAACACATTGATATAGAAGGTCTGTTGAACAGAATGGACATTGGGTCATTTTCTTTCCATATGTTTTCTTCTTACTTTTGCGACATTTTGAACAAAAAAGTTTAATAAAATCTTTTGTACCTGGAAAAAATTCTTAATAAGAAAATAATAAGAAAGTATAAAAATCAAATTAAAAATAGAAATATTAATAGCTTTCCTTGAATTCTTCCGGTTTCACTTACAAAATTCCGTTGATGCTGATGGAGCCTTATGTTTCTCTTTTAAAAGTGCTTTTGATGTTGACAAATTCTTACATTTCTTTTTTAGACGTGCATTAGTCAACCATTTTTCACGTTCTAGAAAAAATATTAAATACATTAATGGATTATGATCACTTGATGATGGTATGCTTAATTTTTAAAATATAATAATGCAAACATTAAACGTAAATAATTACCTTTAGACCGTTCAGTCGAGCCAGTATCGCTGTGTTCTGACGTTTCGATAAAATTGGCGTAATTCCCAACAACTATAATAAAAGTACTTTTAGCAAATGTTATTCTGGATTACATCAACAACTTATTTACCTGAAGAAACTACCGACAAGAAAATGTCTTCCTCAACAGTATTTAAAGCTTCCTTAAAACAGCCACCTATAAAGAAATATAAAACATATTAATAATTTTCTTCGCAAGAAGAACCTCATCTTTTACAACAGAACCAGAAGACCCATACAACATACAATCTTCCACCACCAATTTTTCTCCAATTACAAGCAGCCCGCGAGCAGCGTAAATAAGCCCTGAAATCAAATTCGCCTTATTACCGACTCTATCTCATTGGCAAAAGCTCGCACCAAACGCATTCTTAGCCCCCCCCCCCCCCCCCCTCCGACTGCGGGTGCATATAAGCGAGGCGG